>VZSV01000053.1:4441340-4467307 GCA_013398735.1 Nothocercus julius
CAGTTTCATGAGACAGATCATAGGACTGATGCATGTTAAAAATAAGATTAAAAAAAATATATTTTTAATTTGGATCATCTCCCTTATGTGGTTCATCACACAGTCGTGTAACAGTACTAGCGTGGCTGGCAGAGAGGAGGAAAGAGGAGCAGGTCAAGAAACGAGCAGCCAGATGGGATTGTTGCTGCTGGAGCTGGCACTGTTGCTGCCACAGAAATAAATCCTGGCCAGACTGCGGCCTGAGAACAGTTCACAAAGGGTGGAAGGACAAGGACTGTGGCAGGGCTTGGAGCAGAAGAAAGATGGAAAAACAACTGACCAGAGGAGAGTGGCAGTGGGATCTTCCTCCAATAAGACACAAGCTGCTTTATTTTTAAATAACTGGTGGTTACAGGTGTAGAAGGTGTTTCTATTAGTACTGTTGTGACTTTTAATAGTATAAACTATAGAATTAGTTTGATGGAAGGGGGAAGTTAGTTATAAACTAACTAAAGGGGATTTCCTGGACTTGTTCTCCAGAGGGAAAAATAAAGCTGCAAATCCAAACCCCCATTCTAATAAAATATCCTAGGCCCAGTGAGCAAAGTATCTGGGTTTGGATCGTCTCGGCTGCAGTCCTGCTAATGTACTAAAAAGGGATTGTTCAGCCTAGCATTAACCCTTTCTTAACGTTAGCCATTCTACTTTTCTATTGGTCACAAACAGGTACAATTAATGACTTGGCTAAAGCGTAGCTGGAGGCAGTGAAGGGGACAGCACTAGCTTCAAACATTCATGATGAAATGCAGTTTCCTTGCCGATGTGCAGACAACTGGGTGTTCTCTAAGGCAAATAGCAAGTCACTCCTCCCCCGTTTTCCTTGGATGCTGTTTTTGTGTCTTTGTTTCTCCGCTTTACCTTAGCAAATGGTGCTATGTGTGGGGTGAGGAAGACTTGTGTGGAACGTTAGCCTTTTGCTGAGAGATTGGAGGCCAACGTGAATTTCTTGCAATTCCCCTGTTCCAGTATATAAATTCTAGTTTCATGTGACTATTCCTGAGTTGCGGCAGCTCTGTGCAACACTTCTCAGCCCTTTCAAAACCTTAGCATTTGAAACTTGTATGCAGAGAAATCAACATGATTCCCATGTTTGTTTATAGAAGAAGTTCTAGATAGTATTCCTGCCAATGTTAGTCACTAGTCTACAGTGTTGAAAGGGGGAATGGAGAAGTATTGGGTTACGCAGGCAACCCAGGAAGCCATCTGCTTGCTGTGCACATGTGCATTTGATTTCCCTGGAAAAAGAATGTTTATCCATGGTGTTTTTGTTGTTGTTGTTTGTTTGTTTGTTTGTTTGTTTTTTTCCCCTCTGTGTGGGAATGAGGATTTTCCTTCACTGGCATTGTTTGGTCAGAGAAGGTTCACAGCTTTACGTGCCTTTCCAAAACTACCCCCAGGACTCTTTCCTGAATCTGTATGGCTAAAGGTGTGATGCTAGTAGTGAGCCCAGAGTGCTCAGTCTACCTCTTGTACAACTGAAGCCTTTCCCTGACTAGCAGCAAAGAGCTGTTTTAGCAGAGAGTTGAGCAGATGTTGAATGTCTATCAGTATTTTCTTTTTTCTTAGGTACTATGTTAAGGCTGGATTTTTGGATGGAGGAAAAAAAAATCTTTTTCTTGCAAAGTTGGTCATCAGGCTTAGAAAGAAACGAGTAAATGCTGTGAGCAGTGTGAAAGGTTGAAGTGGAAGGAATGCTCCAGTACAGACAAGACCTTGAGATCTGCTAAGCTGCTGTGTGGTGAGGGAAGAAAACAGAAGTTCCCTTTAACTGTGTGCCACCGTATGGAGTGGTGTGGTTTCCAGTAATTGCCTTGGATTCCAGTAATGTCTTTTTCTTGGATTCTGAATTGTTTATAAATAACTGTTATGAATTTAGAAGGAACATTGTGACTTGGGCAGATTCAATTTAGCAGATTTTATGAAATTGGAGTTTTTAAAAACAGGTGGCAATGAAGAACATAGTGTATAGTCATACTTGTTCTGTGGATTAATATAGGGATTAAGTTGCAACCTGAGCTTGTGTCTTGTGGTCTGATCACTTTAGAATGAGGATGAACAACTTACACTGACCTAAGGTTGCTTCTGCCTTACTCTCGCTGTGATCCCTTGCACACTGCACTTGATTTACTTGTAATGTTATTTCTTTTCTCTGATAAGTGAACTTGGCGATGTGAAGTGATTCCTTATTTCTGTTTAGATCTGACTATGAAGGCAATTGTCGGTATAGTTGTTCTGTAAAGTTTGGTGTGTGTGTGTGTGTACCTTTTCTGGTTTTATGTATAATATTATGCATTATATTATGTTTTCTAATAAAACTGCACGGTACATGAATTATTTCCAGTGTTGCCATGTATTCATATGTGTTGCTTTTTATGCCATCAGCATAACTGTGCTGGCAAGGTTTAAGTATATATGCAGTATGTGTGTGTTAAAAGCCCTGTAACAGTATAATTACAGATATATTCGGGGTAATGCACATCCATCTATATTGATTTCAGGAAATAAACTTCGCCAGAAGTTGCACTGTCAAATCCTTGTACTATATGGATGCTTATTTCTGTTTTTTTTTTTTTTTTTTTTTTTTTTTTTTCTAGTTTCCAGATGAATTTATACAAATTCAGACTTAGGAAAGATTTGAGAATGCCTTTGTCACTGACATCTATAATATGTGTCCCATAAATAGGTATTTTATTTTGCATGTTGTCATCTAATCCTCGTAGTGGCTACGTTCCTCCAGTTACATGTGATCAAGCTCATGCATTTTATCCTCACTGATGATTTGCCAAAGGCACAAGCCACTAGGTGAGAGAATCTCACAGGGGCCAATAATGGGTGATTTTGATCAATACGGACCGAAAGAACCATGACTATAGCCTGGAAGTCACTGAGTATATTGGGTACTCTTCAATTTTTCTGATTAAATCTCATACTCATGGCTTAGATGTATATTTTTAACGCTTGAGAGCTTTTGTTTCCACTGCTAGACTTGAACTGTGACTGTGATACTTTTCTGTGATCTCCAGAGTTAGTATGTGACAATAATTCCTTAGATTTCTGTGGTAAAGAAGCATCTGGACAGATAGGATGACTGCATAACCCGTGTTTGCAACAAGCTGTGATACTAGGCTGAGTTCTTTGTCATTCTGTTGTTTTAAACATCAATAGTAATTTTCCCTTCAAAAGTTATTAGTGTGCTAGTACCTAACAGTAGATTTAATTACAGCTTTTTGATAACTTTGTATAAAGTAACTTAATTGAATGTTACTTTGTTTAAGGAGCTGTTTTCTGGCTTGTAATGGTTGAAGATCACAAACTAATGTTGCTTCCGTTTTATTTCAGCTCTGTCCAAAGTTCTTGCACACCAACTCTACCAGTCACACCTGGCCTTTCAGTGCAGTGGCAGAACTCATAGGTATGTAGATCAGCAGTTTGCTTGAGTACTTGATGGTAATATTACTTTTTCTGTTTTAATAATGCATTTCCTTTGGGTAAGGGAAGGAGTTGATCTTGTTGTTGCTATTAAAATTTTTACTTCTTTTTTTCAGTCAGAATAAGGTCGACCGATTGACTTTATTCTTTAACAGCATTTAATTCCTGATATCTGTTGTAGGAGGCTTTCCAGGATTTAGTGGTTTGTTTTTATGCAGTTTAATAAGAATTGCTAAATCCAGAGGACTGTAGGATCATGTGAATTCCTCCTGTCCTAGTCCTCCAGATGGAAGCCTCCTGCCTTTTGCTTTTCCCAAGTCCAGCCAACATTTAAGGCCAAGTGCAAATTCCAAGGATCTGTGAACACTTCTACAAAAAATACAGACACAGCTGATCACGAACGGATTATCGTACACTGGAATACAGTAAATTTGCAAGCACTTGAATAAACACGAACAGCTCAGAATGTGAACAGCCCAGAAGAGCTGATGCTGTTCTTGCTTGTTGGCTGTTGGGGTTGAAGCTCACTAGTGCAGCACATGCGTACCCTCACGTACTCAACTTGCATGCGCAGTTGTCTTTTGGGGTTTTTTGCCAAGACTTGAATTCCTGCGGTACCTGTGTCCAGACCATTGCGTGTGTTTTTTGTTTTGCTTTTGTTTTGATGAGCGTGTGGCCCAGACCTTCGATCTTTCTGGTTTCCTCCTGCATCCCCTTTTCACACTTGGATTTCTCTATCTGAGCAAGCTGATGCAGACGTGTTCAGAGTAGAGAGTTTGCCCTCGCAGGAAATGCTCAGAATTGCAGGTCTGTAAGAAGCTGCAAAAAATGCAGTAGTCAGGCACAGGACCCAACTGTGTAAACATACTGGTCAACATGCAGCCAGCTTGCACATTGCAACTGGTCTGTTGCCCCTTCTGTTGTCCTGTACCTTTTCTTCTCCCATCCACCTTCACCTCTCCCTTTTCCTCACTTTGATGTTTTCTTGAAACATCCCACAGTAAGTTTGGGTACTATCACAGTATCCTCAAACATCCCATCTGCCCTTTATCTGAGAACTGCTGTTAAATCTTGCTTTGTTCTTTTGGGTTACAAGTTTGTGATTGAACATTTTCAAGGTTACCCTTGAGTCTTTTCTCTTTGTGCTCTCTTCATGGTCATCAGCGCCTTAATAGCTCAGGTCTTTATGATCTCTGTCATCTGCTTTTTTTTTTTTTTATTAGGGTTTATTTCTCTGTTTAATTTATTGGCACGTATTTATTTTCTTACTTGTTCTGTTGAATGGTTGTTATCTGGATATCCTCACAGAGTTGTTTGATTTCTAACTTACAGAATGTTTGGTGTGCTTTCTGTAGCTGGTTCCTCAAACTAAGGATGTGGTTTGGTTTTAAAAAAAAAAAAAAAAAAACTTTGTTAATACAGAAGTGAAGTGGTAGCAGAGCAGCAGTATATTTTTTTTCCCCTAAACTTCCTAGCTCCATGGAATCAAAATTTCAGGTTTTGCCAAACTGCCTGGGATGGGCGTGTGTGGGGTGTGTGTGAGTGTTTTTTTGTTTGTTTGTTTGTTTTTTGCTTGGGTTTCTTTGTTTTTTTGGCATATCAGGGTTTATCACCCCACATAGTTAAGCATTTCCCAATTAAGAAGGCTCATAGCAGGCAAGATTTTTTGGCTGCTCCATATATTTGTGTTTTGCCGTGATCTATACTGTCGCCAATAACCCACTCAGTTGAGGGCTGTCGGAAGAGACATTTGGGTGGCTGTGAGAAACTGAGTGTTGCAGCAGCCCCTGGAGAGTAAGGAAATGAAAGCAGAAACTCCTGTAGATTTTGTTTCCTGTTTTCATGTTTGAACCAGTCATCACAACCTCAGATTTTGCCAGTAGATTACTATCGTCTCTAATCTAGAAATTTTTGTGGTGTTTTTAGGTGAGGTTTGCTTGCTTATGAGGCAACTGTTTCATCTTAATGCTTTACTACAGGGCTGACTGTTATAAAAAAGATAGGGTTTGAGGAGACTGAAAGTTTTTTACCACATTTATTAAAATCTGTGGTTTTTTTATTTCTGTGCCAAACTGATTAATATTCTATGACTAATCAGAGAAAATTTTCTCTCACAGCACACAATTTCTCCTGTTAAGTTGCATAGCTAATTAAGAAGCTGGAAAACAGTGGCAAATTCTGAGCTTGACCAGATCACCCTGTAACTGGTTACCGTGACTAGTAATTGTGGGTTTTTTTGTTTTTTTTTTTGTTTGTGTTTTTTTGTTGTTGTTGTTTTTTGTTTGTTTGTTTTTTGTGCAAACACAAAACTGAGAGCTCATGATTAGAGAACTAATTAAGCTGCCATGTGTGCCAAAGAAACATATGGACAAGTGTAGCATCATAACAGAGTTAGGAACAACTGTTCTGTATAGCTGCATTGTAGTGTTGCAAGACTAAAAGCAAGTAGATTGATTATCTGTGTATTCCTGAGAGGGTCCTGTTATGTGCTGCATATGCCTTTAAATAACTTTGTAAATTTTTTTATGTGGTATCTTCACTGGAATTAAGCATTTTAAAATATTTTCACGCTTAAATTGCTGAATTTGAAGGGTTTAGTATCCCACTCCTGATTATTTCCTTTTATTTTATTTTTTTATTTATTTTTTTTTTTTTTAGATAATGCTTACGATCCTGATGTGAGTGCTAAACAGATATGGATAGACAAAACAGTGATAAATGACAATATATGCTTGACGTTCACCGATAATGGAAATGGTATGAACTCAGAGAAGCTGCACAAAATGCTAAGGTGGATAACTTTTTTTTTTTCTTAAGTTCTATGTGTTATTGCTCAGCTTATTCCTTTTTCTCTTATATAATCTACTAAGCTCATAAACTTACCTTAGAACTTTCAAATATAAGTCATGACCCAACACTATAATAGGCAGATGTAAGCACAACTTCAATACAGCTTCATCAGTGTACTTTCTTTTCCCCAATTTCATTTTATCCTTCCTATTAGCATTCCCATTTAATTTTCTGTGCAGTGGTTGTGCTGTGTAAACTTTATGGAGTGCCCTTCAGAGGAGCTAAGAAGAGTTAACTTTTTTTAGTTTATCAGCAGAGGTGAAGGGATACTGAGTTCAAACCATTAGGAGTACTGAAAAAAGGAATCTTTTTAAAAAAAAAAAAAAAAAAAAAGTTCTGAGACTGATAACTTCGTCTCGATCTTTTGAGTAGTCTAAAGGTTTTGAATTGATGTATATGCAGCTTCTGTTTCTTTGGTTAGCTAGGAGGTTGGTGCTGAGTTGTTCTAGTACTAGATGGATCTCCTGGCCTCCAGATAAGCGCTAGGTTTAGACTTGAGCAAGTTTGAATTCACTGTTATCTTTTTCTGTAAGATATAATTAATTGCTTGCATGCTAAGTTCTGCTTAGTTATCTGGTTTACTTTGAGTGTAATATCTGGTTATTAATGCCAAATGTGTAGATTGTGCATTTTCTAACAAATGAGAGAAAAAGGGGGGGGAAAAAAAACTTCCTGCCAGGGGCCCCTTCTGAGTATTTATTATGAAGCCCAAGACTAAATATTATAATCCGTTAAAAATGCTTGTTGCGTGATTCTGCACAGGTGATATTTCTAATCTATATTTAAGTGATATTTACTTCTAATTGTTGTGATGTATTTTTAGCAGTATTACAGCTGCAATTCTCAGGACCTGTTTAAATGTACGTTGTTTAATTTTACATTAGTCACGATTTTCTCAAAGAGATTAACTCAAGTCTGTTTTGATGATATCAGTCTTGCATGTGGTTGTTTTCTCTTGTTTTTTATGTTTTGTTTTTTTTTTTTTTTTTTTTCTATATATTTCATGGGACTTTTTACTCTTTTCCAATATTTTCTTGTGTTTCAGCTTTGGCTTCAGTGAGAAATCTGTGATGAATGGCCGTGTTCCAGTGGGGCTGTATGGAAATGGGTTTAAATCGGGGTCCATGCGCCTTGGAAAAGATGCCATAGTCTTCACTAAGAATGGGGAAACAATGAGTGTGGGCCTGTTGTCCCAGACTTTCCTTGAAGTCACGAAGGCAGAACATGTCATGGTTCCCATAGTGACTTTCAACAACCAACATATCCTTTTGATGGTTTCTGAATGAAAAGTGTGTGCATGGAAAACTTGAATATTACTATCCTTGGAGGAAATCTCCTTGTATAGTCTTACAAGTGCTCTGGTTATATTGTAAGATGAGGGGAAGACTGTAGTTTGTTTAAAACTCCTAAATTTTTAGGAGCTGAGAGAGCCCATAAGGAGTACAGGATACTGTTGTGGAAGTTTGTTTGTCTCCTGAAAGCTTACTTCACTAGAAAGTTAGCCTCTTTAACGTGATGGTTACGACAGATAAGTGATCTAGTGGAATCCAAAAACAACCTGAAGGCCATCTTAACACATTCTCTATTTTCCACTGAAGAGAAGTTGCTGGCAGAGCTGGATGCTATCATGGGGAAAAGGGGAACAAGAATTATCATCTGGAATCTTAGAAGGTAAGTGGAGGCACAGCCTCTCATCTCACTCATTTGCCTTATGTTACCTGTTCTGCTATGCAAGTATGCAAGGTTTTGGTAGAGTAATTCCAGAAACTGCAGGGAGCAAGCTCATATGATGGTAGTACCAAAGTATGGATTGAAGTGTGGCTAAACTCTCAGGTAAAGCAGTCTAAAAGCAGCAGGAAGGAGAATGTAAGAGTCTTTGCTTTGATAAGATACTGAGATATTGTCACTCTGCCAAAAGGGAAATTAAAATAGACGAATTGGAAATCGGTTACTGGGGACCTATGCGGAAATTTTGAGGACAGAATTCAAACAAAAATGTATGTATGTACAGCCAAACATGACTGACTTTTTAACTTTGAGTCAGCTCTATCCCCCTGGAGACAACTGGTCCTTTGTAAATTAATATTCGACTTCTTGACTGGTTGCCATAAAACAAGCATAACTGCCTATATTTACTTTGATTTCTCTTTATTTGCTTGCTTCCATGGGATTGTTTCGGTCGTAAAGATTTCCAGCCTTTTTCTGGCTTGGAATTGCTTGTTGCTTGTCAGTGTGTCTTTTTTGTTCGATTGATTGGTCGATGGGATTTGTTTGTTTTTTAGCAGCAGTTGCTGCAGCAGCGGCTGTGGCTCCTCATTTCCCATGCATCTTCTCTTCCCTCCCCTGCTTGCCCAGCTCGCAGGAGCTGCCCAGGGGAGCTCTGCCCTGCCCTTAACGGTTATGGAGCTGGCTGCTTGGGAACAGGGTGTCTCGTAGGGTTCTTCAGTGTTTGGCTTACTCCAGTTTAAAATTTCTGAGATCAAAAACCTTCCCATGAATACCTTGTTGAACTCTTTCAGGGCCCAGTAGGGTTGCCAGGAAGCCAGCTTTAATCTGCACTCATCCCAGGCTGATGGTTCTTTCACTCATTTCTTTCCAGGGTTAAAGGGTCTGAATCAAACAGTTCTACCTTAGTGGATTTAAATACAAGATAGCAAAGTGTAATCAACACTCCAGAGTTGCTCTTTTTGGTTGCCCCCTTGCTGCCTACTCTATAAGGAAAACTATCTCCTTTATACTTCAAAATCCAATTCATATTTTTTAGATTTTTTTTTTATGCATCAATGAATGAATGTGTAGCAATGTGCATCACTTCATTGCACAAGCAGAAGAAAATGCATGAAGTCATTGGATTTGATCAGGAAAATTTTGAGGTTCTGAATTCTTGTGTGTGTTCGTAGAATGGTGTGGGAGATATTTTTTTTTTTTTTAATTATTTCTAGTGTGTTGCAATTGAATCTGTTTTTGAAAACCTAACAGAACTATTTCAGTTTTTAATGACTCTTTCTGAAATATTTGTGCCAAATGTGGTATATCTGAATGTTGTGCAAAACCACAGCCAGTGTACTGCAAAGTGTATGCCAGGCAGAGGGGCTGCAGCTGGCTTAAAAAAATCCAGTGAGCAGTGCAGTCAGAATTTGTGACATATTACTGGGTTACAAAGTTGTCGTGTGCATGGCTTTTGCACCAGTAAGAATCTTAAAAGAATAATTTGTCAGGTTCAGGAAAACGGCCTGCAGAAGGAGTGTATTCACCATAGGCTGTCTCGCTTTTAAAGGTAGTACTGGCCCTTTTATTAGGGAGCTGTGGCCTATTTAGAATTAAGATATAATTTATGAATGTCTTATCTGTTGTCACTTCTCTTGTATTTCTTGGGTATCCAAAAGAATCTGATGAACATGTTGATCTGAATTTTAGAATATCTGTGAGGAAAAACCATTGTATAAATCAAAGGAATTCCCTTCTTTGGAATCTTTGATGTCCTTTGGGATCCTCAATATCTTTCTAGAGTTAGTTTTGCAACTAACTTTTTTCTTTAAACTTTACTTCTTAGAGATAAAAATGAAAAAACAGAGTTTGATTTTGACAAAGATAAATACGACATCAGAATTCCAGAAGACTTGGATGAAACAGGAAAAAGAGGCTATAAAAAACAAGAGAGAATGGATCAGATTGTTCCAGAAAGTGATTACTCATTACGAGTATGTATATTGTTTTCATTTTTTTTTTTTTTTTTTATTGAATCTGGGATGTATTTAGTTTTGCTTTAATGTAACATATTAAAGTGTGGTTGAAGACAGGAAGCTGGAGGGTTGAATTTTCATGTCAGGGAAATATGTCAACACTTAATGAAAACTGGGAGTGGAATGCTTTTGTGGACTCGCATAAACTTTTCACGTCTCTCCAGGAGAAAATCAGTGTATGAGTTCTTTCTATGATTTTGCAAATAACTTTTGCTGTTAAATGTAGACATCACTAATCCTCTATGGAGCAAGATGGAAATGCAGTGAATAACTTCAAAAATTAGACAGTGTGTCAGTGTGTGTATGATTGTAAAGCAAAGTAAACACTCCATTGTAGGCATAAATGCGCACAGTACTGATGTTATGCTCACGTAGCTCTTTAAAATAGATGGCTTTTGGCCGGTAAAATGTCCTTTCTAGGTTTTAAGAAGAGGGCAAGGAATTGGAAGCAACTACTTTGCATATCTGCAAACAGAAAAGCCTTGGCTGTGTCTGTAGGCCAGTTTTTAAGACCGCTGTATTAGCTACTGATCCGTACTCCTTGAGGGCTTTTTTTGTAAGCAGCCACCTCTGGAATGACTAGATGTTGTGAACTCTTTCTGGATGATACTCAGAAGTATTGCTCTAGCTGAGCTAAAACTTGCAGTTATCCTAAGACTTATCAGAGCTGTGAATATACTTTAAATATCAGAAGCTATAAATATGATGATAAATGAAATACAAATTAAAATCTATACAATATTTGCCACGTTTATAAGAAGATTGCATAGGTTGACAATGCAGTAGCTTGTAATAAAGCTAATGCTTTTGCTTTCGTTTCTTATTTTAAGGTGTGTCTTAGAATTTTTAAGCTCTTAATAGGGAGAGCCTTTGCAAAATTTTAATCAAAACTTGAACTTGTCTTCATCTATTTTGTAAGCTATTCATATCTTGTTTGCTTGAATAATATAAATTTCTTCATATTTTGTAGGCTTACTGCAGTATTTTGTATCTGAAGCCAAGAATGCAGATTATTCTACGAGGACAAAAAGTGAGAACGCAGCTGGTTTCCAAAAGCCTCGCATTCATTGAGCGCGATATATATAGGCCAAAATTTTTGAATGTATCCTTTTTATGTGCATTATTTCCCTCTAAATGGAGTGATGGGATTTTGTGTGTAAGCTGTCTGGATTTTACTGTGTATGTTGCTGTTATTATGTTTATTTATTTATTTTTAATGAGCAAAGGAATCATCTCAGTATAAAAACCATTCTGAGACCCAAGTCAGAGTAAATAATTCTTTTTTATTACCTATGATTAACTAGATTTTTCCTTAAGCTCTAGAAACAGGCTAAAACAGTAAGAATTACTTTTGGATTTAACTGCAAAAACAAAGACCACTATGGAATAATGATGTACCATAAAAATAGACTCATCAAAGCTTATGAAAGAGTTGGATGTCAGTTAAAGGTAGGAATTTAAAGCTGAAAAAATGTTTGCATATATAAAAATCATTTTCATTCACATAGCTTTTTTTTAAATCACTAGGGTGCTTTCATAAAACCTTTTTTTTCTAGTTTTTGTGACAACTAAAAGTTACTAAATTGCATAGAGTTAATACTTTCTTTTTGATACCAACTTTCATGCATAAAATAAAGGCACAAATATATCTTTTAGAGCAAAAATAAATTTCTTTGGTTCATTTGTTTGTTTTAATTTTGGAGGATTTTCTTGAGAGTCTCTTTGGAGATAATCATAGTCCAGATGGTGGGGTTGTGGTTCTTTTGTGTTTTTTTTTCTTGTTGTTGTTGTTGTTTTTCCCTCCCCCCCCCCTTCTATTTAGTGTATCTAGTTTGTAATCACTTCTGACAAATTCTTACAGTTTTAGTAGAGAATATGCGTTTTTTTTTTCTAATATATTTTAATTTCTTACAGGCAAACAACATGGGTGTTGGTGTAGTTGGGATTATTGAGTGCAACTTCCTAAAGCCAACTCATAACAAACAAGATTTCGATTACACAAATGAGTACAGGTGAATGTGTGTATTATGTCAAATTTGTATTGAATAGTGTTTTTCAGTGTGAAATATTTGAGTGTAAAGATTTTTGCTTTTCTTGGCTTTTTGGTTTTCTCGGCCTTTTTGTTTTGTTTTCTTGGCTCTTGTTTGTTTGTTTTGTAAGTAGTAGTCACTGATGCTTAACATCCTATCATTAATCTACACACCCACCTTCTAGTTGGGGTGGGATGCTTGTATCTGTGCTCGTCTCGTTGTATTCATCGTGCAGTCAGAGGAGTCTAGGGTATGATGCATGTCCTTTTAAAGTGGGTGCCTTAAAAGCAATCAGGTTCTTTCTGCCTTTCCCTGACTGCAGAATGAGCCTGCAGTAACTTGCTGAGATGTGGACTTTGTGTGGCAGATATTTACAATTATTAGAGATGAATCCCACGCTATTTTTTTCATAACTTTTTTTTAATCTGAGCTCTTATAAAAGCTGTTTTGGATATTTTGGAACCCTTTTTTTTTTTTTTTTTCAGTGTCTCTATTAACACTGACTGAGCTTGACTGTCCTGAAGTCCTCTGCTACCTGATACAGCATTTAAAATACCAGACAACCTCAAAGCAGCTGAGAACTGGGGCACAGCTTGGTTCCAGTCATTATTTCTAGCTCAGAGTTGCCACTCTTTCACATATTTGCAACATTCCTTTAATCAGTATCTAGTGCAGTGTTTTCTGTAGTTACAGTGAACAAGATGGAAGATTTACCCTGACTTGAAAAATAATCAGAGAAAATTATTTTCAAGCCTCGTGAATCTCAGTCTGTTAGCTTGTTCTTGCTTCCTTGCTGCGAATTAGTTGTGCTGGCCTTAAGAAGGAGAAACTTTTGGGGCAATGAAAGGTTAGAGTGAGTTACCTAAGCAATTCGAGTGGAGATGTAAAACCTGCTTAGAGAAAACCTGGATGCAGACTGTCAGAATAGCTCCTCGTTGTTCTACTTATCCCTTGTCTCATGACAACAAGGAGGCAGTTCTCTTTGTTCCCTGCACTTTATTTTCAGTGTGCACATGTAAATGTTGGGTATTGAATTGCAGACATAGGTAGGGTAAACTTTGGCAGGAGAAGTCTCTGCCTCTTCAGGCTGTGTGTTCTGCCCTTCAGCTGGTGGCCTTTTTGGCAGGGATAGCTGCTGTGGTGCTGCCAGGTTTAAATAGCACCGACGTTTCTGCCACAGTGCTGCTGTCTGAGCTGTGATTCAGAAAACACAGTAAAGCAGATCAGGGAGTCGGTTTAACTAGAAAATAGTTCTTGTGGCATTTTCTTTTTTTTTCCCCCCCCAATTAAAGTGTTCCCTGAGCTATTTCCCGCATGGCTGTGCTAAGGGTTCCCCTGGCAGAGAGGAGGAATGAGGAATGCTGTAGAGTCATTTGTGTTATCCAGCCTTGGTGCCGTGTTCCCACAGGCTGGCACAGTGAGCACTGAATGCTTTATTTGTTTCTTTCTAAAAACCTTGCAATGTGGGCGCAGAAATACTATACTTGAAAGACCTTTTCTTTCAAACACTGCAGATTTTCAAAAAAGATACTTTTCCAGCCCAATACAGAAACATGAAGCTACTGCTGTAATTTCATGGTCAGTTTAAGCTATCCTGCCCTTTTCCCCTCTCCAGAAGAGAAATGATTCAGTGCACGCTTTGCTCTTCATTTCTGCCCTTGTTTCACTTTCTTGTTCTGGCACCAGAATTCATGCCCTGGGCTGGGAGGGGATCTAGTTTAAAACTTTGTAGGCCAAGTTAGTTGACTGCACAAGAGCTTGTTGGAGTGGCGGAGGATGGGTGCATGTGTGGGACTGACTCTCAGGTTCTGGTTACGCAGCCAGCTCGCTGGGATGGTGGGTGCAGCCCCACAGTCTTGAGTTGAGCACTCTTGACCTCAGTTTATAAAAAAAAAAACACACGCTTGTATGTTTGCCAAGTCTTATTTCTAGTTACCCTTTGCAAAAACATGATTTCTAACAAAGTCTACCTTTTAGGGTTTTCTAAAAGCAAAAAGCATACTGTTGTGCAGGTGTATATGTGTATATACCTCTTTACTTTTTTTAGACTTACAATAGCAGCACTAGGAGAAAAACTTAATGATTACTGGAATGAAATGAAAACAAAGAAAAATGAAGAATATCCCTTAGCTTTGCCTGTTGAGGAGATACAGTAAGTATCACTTTTAAATAGAGGAACTTTATATAGAGTGTTACTACTGTTTAACACTAGGGCATGAAAATAAGGTGTGTGGTTTTTCATTACAGAAAGCAGCCTGACCAGACCTGGGTGCAGTGTGATGGATGTCTGAAATGGCGGAAGCTGCCAGATGGAATAGAGTATTTGCCAGATAAGTGGTACTGCTCTCTGAATCCTGACCCACAATTCCGGTAAAATTAAATTCGAATAAATATGTAAATTTTGATTTTTAATTTGTAATCTCTTGATGCAAGCACATATGTTGTGCTCTTTCTTGTTACTGTTTTCTTTAAATCAGGAATTGTAATGTGCCAGAAGAACCCGAAGATGATGATGTAATACATCCTACTTATGAAAAAACTTATAAAAAAAAGTAAGTACTTGTGTGTTGTGTGTCTACACTGGAAACCGAACATGAAAATTAAACACCCTTCCCTTTCAAAAGGGTTGCAACCATTATGGGAGTATCTAGGCACAAAAGAGTCTCCTAAAATCCAAATCTGATCACAGCAGGGAACAGATGAATAGGATTGTTTTTTTTGTTTTGTTTTGTTATTAGTGTGTTGACATTCCAGAGATTTTTTCAAGTTTATCTCTAACTCATGTTCTTTTGCTTTCCTAAATCAGTATTAGGAAAGTCATAGCTAAAAGAAACTCTTATCATTTAATAGCTAATAAGCTGAATTTCAGATACAGTTCTTAGAGAGGCAGTATTTCAAACCTGTAAGGGATATGAGGATCGTTTTGGATGTTACAGAGAAGGAAGTTACCAGAGGTGTTAGGAGCCCTTGTCTAGGAAATGTATATTTTCAAGACTGGTGTGGAAAAAACTGAATACCTTCAGGCATTTAAGTAAGAGTAAGAAGATTCTTAACTAAGGTATCTGGAAAGAGGCCGACTTGGACGTTTGTACCTAAATGTTGGTTCACTTACTAGTACATTTTTATTACAGTTTTTCAGGGAATCTATGTCTGTGTCTGTAGTTAAGCTAACCTTAGGCTCTACCATCTATTAGAACTACAGAGCACTAGAACAGATTGCCCAGAGAGGTTGCAGAGTCTCCTTCTCTGTAGGTACTCACAACCTGCCTGAGTGTGATCCTGTGCCATGTGCAGTAAGTGACCCTGCTTGTGCAAAGGCATTGGACTAGAGGGTCTCCAAAGGTCCCTTCCAACCTCAGTTGTTCTGTGATTTTTGGGTTTTTAGGCAAGATGAAGACTACTGTGTTTGCTTTCATTGGGTTAATTAGTTTGTTTGAATAATTTGCATTTTGAATTTAACTTCTCTCTTTCTTGCTACTATGCAGAGACAGGGAAAAACTGAGGAGACGACTGGAGTATAGCCACCAGGTAACTCTCATGAATTTGACTAGTCAATGTATTCAGATAGTCCAGACTGAGGTACATTTTCCTTCAGCTCATGGACAACTGACTTGATCCACAGACTGTTTTGTTTCGACGGCTGTACAGGTCATGCTCACTGCTAGTAAACCAAAGACCATATATTTGCTGCCTGATGGTGGCAGGTGTCTCCTATAGGAAAAAGTGTAAGGGACAAAAGTCCTCAGAGGAGTCAAAATAGTGCTAGAAAAAGTGTCAGTCACTGCTTATTTTTTTTTCTTATGACATGACGTCTAATTACTAAAGGTGGATTTCTTGTAGAGGAAGATGTTAAATTAGCCTTAAAAAAGGAAAAATAGAAATAAAAGAAGGGTAAGGAGAAGTTTTTAGTAGCTGTACTTTGAGAGCTTGTTTTGCAAGGAGACCCTCAGATTCTTCTGAAATAAAGATGCAAGTCAGAGTGTCTTAGTTCAGAGTATATGTTGATTGTAATTTGGAATCAAATTTCCTAAGTGTGATATAGCTTAAGTTGCTTTCAATATGAATTGTTCACATCAGATTGCTAGGTTTCGGGGAAAAAAAAAAAAAAAAGTTTTGCGCATGATCTTTTAATCTATTTACTTCATTTTCATTTATTTCTCTGCCATTGATTTTATAGATAAGTAGAAAGGTCATCTGTAAAAGGTAAGAAGCATTTGTTTTGGACAAACAATTAGGTATGAGCAGCTGTCACAGAAATGGTTATCTCTAATTTTGGACATAGAGATACAGAACAGCTCAAGGAAAGCTCTTCCCCAGGTTCTACATGGTACTTAAAAATATCTAGTTCTGGAGAAAGGTTTGTAAAATTAGAAAGCTGCTTTCCCACAACAGTAACACTGTATGTGGGGAGGTGTGTGCTTGCTGGTACAGCATTCTAAGTCTCTGAGAGACTTGCCAGAAGTCAGTAATAATGGTACAAAACTTGTTGCCATCCAATAACTTGTGTGAATTTTTGGTGTATGTCATAAGTCACTGTGGAAAGGATGTATTGGAGAAAACACTGACACACATCAGTAGTCCTCTTGGTGACAATTAAGCTAATAAGACTGGGGTTTACAACAAAGAGCCCAGTTAGTCCTTTTTTATTTAAAAAAAAAAAAAAAAAAGTTGAGCTGGAAGTTCAAGAATGAGACTGGGTTTTGGACAATCCTCACAATATACACCAGAAATGTCTTTTTTTTTTTTTTTGATAGTTGGCAGAGCTAGTTAAATTTGTTCTGAACTATTTACTAATACCTGTCTTTTTTTCCATTTCCAATTTTGTCTTACAGCTTTGTAATGAAATGTTTTTAAAAACTCCTGTTTCTTCAAGTAAAGACTTTAAAACGTTCTCAGCTGTGAGTGGAAAGGAAGCTGTTCCAAGATCAGTTTTACCAGAAACATCAAACGCTTCTGGCAAAAGACCTCTACCTATTTCAAATAGATCAGTATCTTCAACGGATTCTGATAGCAGGTTAGTAAACTCGTGGAAACTAGACTCCTATTTATCTCTAGAATTAATAATTTGGTAATGAAAAGTTTCGTGTTGAATGTAGGGCCAGCCGTAGCTGCCATAATAAAAACGTCACTTTTGATAGTATAGGAGCACATCAACTAATGGTATCTTAAAAATCCTGTGAAATGCTGAAGTGAATGTAGCAAAAATACTGTGTACTGTCAAGAGAATCTAATGGGTTCCTCCAAGGTTAGGAGGAAACTCTGTTAGCTTCACTCTGTAGTATGTTTTCCTTGACCTCTGTTACAGGTATACTGTTACTTTAACACATTATTTTGAAAGAGACTCAGTGTCTGTGTTAAAAAAAAATCTACTGTGTGGATGTCAGCCACTGGTTTTACAGGACAGGTATTTATTCTGACTACTGATCTTAAGGTATTACGCAAGAGGCATCCCTTTCTAGTTGCTCAGTGATTATGAAAAAGTGAGTAAACATAGTTTAAAACAAATGAATTTATATTACTTGAACAAGTACAATAATCAGTTTAATATTTTTCTCCTCAGTCTTAAACGGAGGTCACAGAATTGTTTGACATCTGTGGCTTTAAAGACACCTCGGTTAACTGACAAAACATTCAATAGCCACACTGATGATGATGATGAAGATGTCATCATTTTAGAGGAGAGCAGTACTCCAAAGCCTTCAGCAGATTCTGATGTTCCTCTCATAAAAACTGAATGTATTAATTTGGATCAGGAAGGGAAGCAGGAAGAAGAGTGCAGTGTCAGAGAACCTTGTAGTGCAACCACTTCAGAATCAAAAAGTGAACAGTTGACTTCAGCGACACAGACTGAACTCCCCAAATTAGTCGTTAAAAAGGAGGAGGTGGAAGATGATATGGCTATTCCAGTGCCCAGGTCAGAAATGGAAACAGAACTGCAGAACATACAAGATGTTTCTGAGACATCTGGAGATGTTGGAAATGCCCTGAGTGAACTGAAAAATCAGCTGGACTTAGTAAACAAAGAAAAAGAAACCTACCAAAACAAGTGTGAAGTGTTAACTAGTCAAGTGGAATCACTGGAACAGACGATATTAGAAATGAATAATAAGTATGTGAAAAAAGAAATGTGCCATCAGTCAACTGAGACAATTTCTCCATTTGTAGAAGAGAACACTCATGAGAGAAGTTTGAGTGAAGCGACTATTCTGTATGAACAGGCCTTAGAAGAAATAGCAAAACTGAAGGAGCAATGCAGTACTCTGCAGACCTTAAAAACTGAGTGCACCAACTGTGCTGAGGGTGAAAGTAAGAATGAGGTGGATGAAATTGCTGTGCAGCTGGATGATGTTTTCAGGCAACTGGACAAATGCAGCATTGAGAGAGACAGATATAAAAGTGAGGTATGTTTCTCTTGTTATATGTATGTTTTATAGCCATTCTAATAGTACATCATGTATCATACGGTAAAATTTGGTCTATTACCTCATCAAGGCACCTAAAAGGAAGAGGGATTACTGAATTCACCTAGGAACTTTTTTTTGCCTGCGTAGATAGAAATAAACCACCTTGAGACAGGTTCAACTGATTCAGGCTGAGAGTGAGCATGCACATGGTGGTTCACCTGGTGACTGATTATTTTAAAGCAGTTTGACTGTGTTGCCATGCCTTAAATAAAATAGCCTGTCAAAACTTGTTAACTTTGTTAATTAACTTAAATGCTTTAAATTCTTGTCACGGTTATTTTAATTACTGTGATTTGATTTGTATAAAACTGGTTATTTTGATTTAATTGCAAGGTTGAACTACTAGAAGTGGAAAAAAATCAACTTGCCTGTCAGTGTGAAGAGCTCAAAGCAGAAGTCGCACAGTTAAAAGCTTCAATTCCCCAAGCAGTTGCACATGCAAATGATTCTACAACCAGTAATGTAGAAGACTCGGTAAATTTTTCTGATGGAGAAAGGTATCACTTTTGTTCTTTCTAGACTATTTCAAGCGAGATTTTGGCTGGCTGATTGTATCTGAAAAACCTTAACAAAGGTTGTGTGATAATGCGTGATAATTATAAAATAAAATGTGGTGCTTGGAATTATTTTCTACTGCCTTTTATGACCCTCAACTCAAAATCCTTCATTTTGTCTTTTTATAAATTGACTTTAAAAAAAAAGAAAAAAAAACTATATTTGCAATGGGGATTGGCCATTACATAAGTGAATGCCATACTGGCATTTTTTTTAGAATATCAGAAACGTTATATGATGATTTTTGGACGTGACCTGCAGAACAGGGAGAGAAGAGGGAAGAAGAGAGGGTGATCATTAGCTTATTCTGGGTAGATGAACTTCACTTTTACATTCTACTTTTGCTTGACAACTAGTACTCTGTTGAAAAACTTCCACTTTAGGTTGTGTTCAGAGCAAATCTTTGAACTAAATGAGTGTTTAAACTTACACACTGGGAACTTGTTGCTCCTGCTTAGTAAAAATATCAAACACACAGAAGTACACAGGCGAGACAGAAACAGTGTGAGCCACTCAGGTGAAATATAAAGACACTGCCTAGGCAGGTAGGATGGAGAGGAAAGCCAGAGGTCAGCTGGAGTTAAAACGAGCAAGGATTGTGAAGGGCAGCCAGAAGGGCTCCAGTGAGCACAACAGAAGCAAAAGGGAAACTAAGAAAAATGTAGTCCTGCTGCTTATTGGGCAGGAGCCACAGCGACAAAGGACATGGAAATGCCTGGAGTATTCATCTTTTTTACCCTACTTTTTACTGGTAATACTTGCCCTCTAGTCTCAAAGGTCTCTGAGCCTAGTAGCGGTCTGAGGGAGTGAAGTATTATATGTAGGAAGACTGAGTTCAGGGAGCGTTTAAGCACACTGGAACATGCCCAAGTCCTTGGGACCAGATGAGATGCATCAGAGGCAACTGGCCAAGTTAGTAGCAAATTGGCTGCACGATGACACCTTTAAAGGTCATGGCAAGCAATTCAGATCCCCGGTGCCTGGGAAAAGGCACCATATTCAAGAAGAGCAGAATGGAAGATCTTACAAGCTGTTCAGTGTAACCTTGGGCCCTGGGAAGACCATGGAGCAAATCCCCATGGAAGTGTTGTCCAGCCGCATGATGGATGGCACAGTGCCTAGGAACAACCTGCATAGATTCAACAAGGGCAAATTGTGCCTCTGCAGCCTGATTGCCTTCTGCAAGAAGATGACAGCCTTGTGGATGAGGGAAGACCTTCATTTTTAACAAAGCCTTCAGCGTGATCCACGATAGTATCTCTATGGCCAAGTATGTGAGGTATGGTTTCAATAGGTGGGCTGGAAAACTGGCGTTCAGAGCGTAACAACAAACTTCAGAGCGTAAATGGCTCTGATCAATAACATAAAGTCCATTTGGCAGTCAGGTATTATTGACACCTGTTAGGGGCAATACTGGCTAATACTTCTGTTGACCTAGATGATGGGGTAAGGTGAACTCAGCAACTTCATGATGGTACCAGATTGGAAGGAGCTCTCAGTGTGCTGGAGGGAAAGGTGGCCGTTGAGGCAAGAGACAACTGGAGAACTGAGCCGAAAGAAAACTTACGGAAACTAAAGGCAACTGCGGAGTTCTGCGCCCAGGTTGGAAGTGCCCCAAGCACCTGGGCAGGCTGGAGGCAGCTCAGCAGAGAGCAGCTTTGCAAGAGGAGGGCCCATGGGTGCTTGTGCACTAGGAGTTGGACATGAGTCCATAGCGTGCGTTGCTGTGGCGAGGGCTCACTGCACTCTGGGCTGTCTCGGCAAGAGTTTTAAGAAAGTGACTCTTTCCCTCTGCTAGGCCCTTGTGAGACCAAGTATGGAGCAGTACGCCCAGTTTTGGGCTCCCTGATACGAGAAAGGCATTGGCCTATGGCATCAAGTTCGAAGGATGGAGTGCCAAGGTGGAGGGGGCAGGTTCCCATGGTGTAAAATGGGAGCTGAAGGAAATAGCCTTAAGAAGCCAAGGCTGAAGAAGCTGCTTCAACTGCCTAATGAGAAGGGATAGATGTGATGGGGAGAAAAAGTGTTCACAGGGAGGGTAGTCAGGCCCTGGAATAGGAGCCCAGAGAGATTGTGGCATCTCCATCCGTGGAGGTTTTCATAACGCAACAAGGTCCTAAGCTACCTGATCCAAGTTAGCCCTGCTCTGAATGTGTGTTGAAAGGGACAGGGAACTGACAGGATGACCTCCAGAGACCTCTTTCCATCTAATTCATTCTGTGATTCAGTCTCCCCTTCACCTGACAGCGTTTCATCTTCTCTTTATGGCTGCTGATGTGTCTGTCCCAAAAGAATTGGCAAGTACATGTGCTGCTTGTGATGGAGGCTACCCACAGGTGCTATTGGGAATGATGGCACTGTGAAGATCAGCTGCTGCAGGCTGTAAGGGATGTGATGGTGGAAGGAAATGCTCCAGAAGGGATGGATGCTTTAGAAACAATTTGACCAGGAAGAGCACAGAACAGTGGACCTAGGGAAGAAAGCAAAAAGAAGAGAAATAGTAATTTCCCTGTGCTGTAGCTCCTACCTTACTTGCTCTTTATATTTTTAAGCTTTTAGACAGACCCTTCTTTCCTGCCATCTTGCTGGTCCTTTTTCTCTTCTTGTGTTCCCTACAGATGGTGTGAGTTGTGCTTCTACATGTATAAAAGCACTGGTATTTAGTGTTGTTAACATTAAACAAACAAAAAAGTGGGGGAGGATAAAGGATTACGCTAATGCTTCTTTACTAACTCAAATAGAAGATTTAAAAAAATATTTGTAATCCATGTTGAGAAAAGGAGAATTCAGTTTAGCTCTTAGTATTAGTTTCAAGTTAAGGAATTATAAACTTTCAAAATTAAAACCTGAGAGGCTCAACTATGAAAGGTTGGTGGATTTTGAAATTATCTCACATTAGCTTTAGCTGCATCACTTTTGTTAACTTATGTAAGCTTTTCCAGTTTGGAAAATAAATCTAACTTTGCAAATAGTTTTAAATTATTCTGTATTTGAACATTATCTACATCTAAACATACTTATTTCTTTGCAGCCTGAAACTACGTTCCCTTCGAGTGAATGTTGGACAACTTTTGGCTACAATCATGCCTGATCTAGACTTGCAGCAAGTAAATTATGATATTGATGTAGTAGATGAGATTTTAGGACAAGTTGTGGAACAAATGCATGAAATCAGTAGTACTTAGTATTTTAAAGTATTAGCAGACTCCTGCTTCATCTTCCATTATAACCTTAGTGTAGGTTCCAGATTGTAAATACTGCCTCTTTGCTTTATATATTTGACCCCACTTGATCAACAACTGTATATACTCTGTATGTTTAAATGTTCCCACAGATGCAGTGGGTGTTATCTTCCTCTTAAAGGAATAATGTCAATACTCACTAACCCGATGTACTTAATTAAGGAGTTTGCTTTTAAAATGTATTTATAATTAAATTTGCAAATATTTTTATTAGGAATCTTAATACTTTTCTACAGAAGCCTTTTGGTTGACTTTGGATCTTAAGCATTAATACTTGCCATTATTTCCTCCTCCAAAATCTTAAGCAGTGGAATACGTTTGAAGAAAGAAAAACACCTTCCTTGATTTCCTTCTCAGAACAAACCTCAATATTGTTATTGTAAACTACAGTATTGTTTCCTTGCTATTAACAATGTTGTATGTTGCATTAATGAGATAGAAAAATAACTAGTAGATGAAAACTTTGGCCATATTTGTAATATTGTGTTATACTATCAGGATGGGAAAGACATTTAAGGGCTTTATCCTGGGAATTGATGATCTCTGTCTTCCTTTGGAGTTTCTGGAAGTCACAGGCAGTTGTCGTTCAAGAACGTTATCCATACATAGTTTTGCAGCGTAAACAAATTCGTGGAATATGCCAAGGATATTTCAGCCTCTTCAGTGTTCTGAACCACATGCCTGTTTGTATTCTGCCCTTGCTGCCTGGTGGTTGTTGTTTCCTAGGCCTAAATACCTGCTTCTGTGTAACTGCAGGCAGCAGGATGTCCAGTTGTACCCTGTATTTCCCATTGAACACAGCAATGTTTTTTCACCAGTCCAAATACCAACCTGTATTTCAGCTCAGCAGCCTGTTTCCACATGCTATGTATGGACTGTTCCAAGCTTTCTTCTAGGGCAGTGGCAGCTGGTGGAATGGAAGTCGTCCTGGTGGCCCATCAGAGAGAGGACATTGGAACAACATACACAAAGCTAGGCAGCATTCCTAGGGACCTCTGCTTTGTCTTGAAATACCACCTCTCAAGACCTAAAGCCATTTTCCCAGGAAAGCAGTGTTGAACCAGAAGTTCTGCCAGGTGTACAAGTGCCTAGGAGGGATTTGCTACATGTTCTGCAAACACAAATTGTTGCAGTGTTAAACATAATCTGGCATCTTTCAGGCTAGTGTGAGATGGTGGCGAGATTGGTCTCACAAACTAACTTTCCCATCAGAGTGCACCGTGATTCGTGTGAATGCCTGAGGTTCCCAAATTCTGGATTTCAGTAATTCAAGACAGAAGTAGTTTAAAAAGGAGACATGTTTTCTTATCTGTCGTTTAAATGACTTTGGAGTGAGCTAAAGCTGAAAATGTTCAAATGCAACTTGTTTATGTTGTCTTAAAGTTTAGGCATCTTTTATTAAAGACAAAGTAGGTGAGTTGTGTTTTTTTTTTTTTTTTTTTTTTTAGTGGTTTTACT
Organism: Nothocercus julius; assembly: GCA_013398735.1. Classification (NCBI taxonomy): domain Eukaryota; kingdom Metazoa; phylum Chordata; class Aves; order Tinamiformes; family Tinamidae; genus Nothocercus; species Nothocercus julius. The sequence continues at coordinate 4,465,151 of VZSV01000053.1, forward strand.
GTGATTCTTAAGCCACTTGTGGTATGCTCTAATACTCATGCAAAAACCTTTTGGAAGAAATGGTACTGAGAGAAAATGTTGAACTAGTGACAGTATCTCCTCAGCCAATTGCATGTTTTTTTTTCTCTGAAGTTAGCAGGAACGAGAAGAGGGCTGGCAAAGGCAACATATCCTTCTTTCATCTGTGATGGTATTCACGAGCAGTAACACATGCAAACAACAATCAAGAAACATAAAAAAGGCTTTGTTTTTGTTTTTTTAATCATGAAACAACCTTCATGATTATTCCTGGGAAATATTTTTGGGTTTTGTTGTTGTCATTTTTGTTTTAACATATAGATATAAAGGCTCTTGCACTGTTACTGCCCTAATTTAATTGGACTGTGTTCCTTTCAGTTTCTTTCAATGGAGGCTAAGACTATTTCGATTTTAAGATTCTGTCTATTCTCTTACTATGCCAATAAGGATAACACAATACTGTTTTACTTTATAATGGCTAAATTTAATGTTTGATTTTGAAGAGGTGGCTGTAATATAACTGTTTGTATGACTTTTAAAAAGTTTATATTTTCCATTTATTGGTGTGTAGTTTTTCAATTTATTATTTATTATGTTTCATCAGATTCTGTAGTTGCATTTATTATAGATGACTGGCAAATATAGCATATGTCTATATTGAAAATGGAAAATTTACACTGTACATTTACACTTTGAAGAACAGTGGTCTAATGGAAATGGTTTTTATTTCCTTGTTAAAATGTATTTTTTGTATAAAAAAGAAAAATTATATAAATCTGAGTTTGCTGGATCAAAACTTGTATGTGATCAGATGCAATGTTTTTGTTGCTAAATAAATACTATGCAGAATGGCTAATATTTCTGGTTTATTTTAAATATTGAGCCTTAGGGGACATTTGTCAGTTTTTGAGTGGTGAACTTAAGCAAATGATTTCTGCAATGGGACTGATTGGTCCTTCTTTCTTGGTCTGTATTCTCTATTAATTCAAACTGTTTCATATAGGGAATGTTACCTGGTGAAGAGATGGGTGCTGTTCCAGGCTTTGGGACTAAGCTGTTTTTCAGGACTTCGGTAGAGAATTGCTCCAGACACAAAAATGCTGCATTCCTGAGACAAGGTGCTTGGGGCTGAGGGGACTGAGCATCTCTGTTGCTGCTGCACTGATGCTGTTGTCATCTAAAGGGGGGCTAGGAGGGGCCTCTTAGATGCTCTCTTGTCTCCACGTAGTATGAAAAAAGGCTAGAAGGATTATAGCTGTAAATGGTGTAGAGAGAAAGAAAAGTAGATGCTAGTTCCTGTGTTTTAATGAAAAGGTTTGCGCTTGGAAGAAAGGAGTTTTTAGCATTATTTGTTACTTGACTAGTCTAAATGTAAGAACATCTTAGAGCATAGAGCACTGCCTTATTCCTATGGGTTCCTTTGTTTCTTTGCTTACAGGGGGAGGAGTAGAGGAATTGGGGCAAAACTTAAAACACCTAAATGGGAGTCAGTTGGTTCTTCTGTACTTTCCCCCTGGGAACAGAGAACTCATTTTCTCAACTAAGCCCTGTATTACCAACCTACAGCTTGTTCTAAAGTAAAAACGCCCAGTGCATCTATTTCCTGTGGCAAATGCATTCCAAAATAGCTACTGTGTTCTAAATATCTCAGGTGCTGTGTATTTGTATCTGAAAGAGACAGGTATTATTTGTTTGCTCTTCGCATATTGAAATTTCAGATCAAACCTTTCTTGTGTAAAGGGTTTCCCCTGAGTGCGTATTACTCCAAAGACTGAAGTGTGCCCTGTTATCACCACCATAAAATTGAGAATTGTCACTGGTGTTTAGTTGTTAAGTAGCTTTTCAGGTGCCTTCATGGTCCCCAGAGCTTAAATTCTTATCAAGCTGTAGAACTGCTATGATATTTATAGGGAGAGCCTCAAATTGTTGCTTGTTCTGTGGTACTTTACTGGCTCCACAGGAGATGTGTATTGCAGATTCTGAATCCAGGGCACACGTTTGCAAAATGACTTGCTAAAGTAGAACGACAGCAGGTGCTATGGAAGATACTGATGTAAATGAAGATCGACGTGGACAGCGCAAGCCGCGCGCGCCTCGCTGGGAGCCGCTTCTCCTGTGGCGGCAGCCGCGCCGCGCGGC
>VZSV01000053.1:4468037-4507419 GCA_013398735.1 Nothocercus julius
GCTACGTGAGGTGATATGATGATGTGTTCTTAACTGGTAACATGATTATTATCCAGTGCAGAGTAACAGCAGGGTGGGCTTTTTTTTTTTTTTTTTTTTTTTCCCCTCCCCTCTCTCTGGAAACCTGGTAAGTAATAAATCAATTGAGCAAGAGTAAGAACTTGCTGATTTTTTAAGTCAGTCTTATGACTAGTCTGTTGTTACTTAATTTCAGTTGGTCTGTCATTAGGTTTTTTTTGTTTGTTTGTTTACATTTTGTGCTTTAGGAGTTAGTAATAAAAAGTATCACACTGGCCATGTTGGGGGATGTTTAGGGAAAGGATATGAGGAATTGTACATGGTACAGAATGGCTCCTACCCTGGCTTACTGTCTTTGACTGCTGCTGAGTGCTGAAATGGCATTTTTCAGAAAATTACCAGCACTGTTTAGTAGCAATCCTGAATCATAGCTCCTAATTTATGGCACAGTTTGATGGATTGGTAAGAAGCTACTAGTTATAATTCCTTGATGTTCATCACTCTTGAATTTCATCAAGTCTCTTATCAGTGGCCATTTGGCAGTAGAAAATTTTGTGATCTTCCCTTTTCATTTGGCTTCAGATGCAATGCAACATAATATTAGATTGGTCTTAGCAAACTTTGTTAATCAGCTGTTCATTCCTTCTGAAAATTGCCCATGAAGATATCGAATAGCACAGGCCTAAAAGCAAGTTACTGCAAGGTTCACCTTCACAAAATTGTTATTTTCTAAATTCTTTTTAATGCAAAAACTGTCCCTCTTGTTCAGTGGTCAGTCAATTTCTCTAAAAGCCTTTTAATAGCCCTAGTTGGAAAGCTTTGGGAGATATTGAGTATGCTGGGTAAACTGCATTCTTTTTATCTGCCTGTTCATTGCCTCTTTAAGACGAATGGACTGGTGAGGTACAATTTTGTTTTGAGAGAAATACATTAACTTACATTCCAACACAGGAACCTCCTTTTACTCCTCTGTAGTGAGCTACAGTACAAAGAATTCATGTGGGTTTTCTGCTGTCTGGGTAAAAATACGTGTGTGTGTGTATGTGAATGTATCTGTCTGCTATGTATGCAAGTATGTATCTGTCTGTGTGTCTTCGCATGACAATTTTACACTTTAATTATCAGTCAGCCCTGCTTACGTTCCATCAGGCTTCCAGCATCTGATATGTTTAAAGAAAAAAATGAAAAATACATTATTGAGGTCTTACTGCATGTGCAGTGCTCTGGGATAAGCTTCTGCATGGCTTATTCACGTGACTAATCTAAAGGCCTCCCTATTTTACGAATGACAAGTGGGATAAAGGTGTCATTAAAGTCAGGTTTTTATTCCAGTAGCTTCAGCCAAAACATTTTCCAACCTCATTGGCAAATTGCCTGCTCACCTGACTGTGTGTATTTCAGAGATGTTGGCTATATATAAGCTGCTGAATACATACTTAGGTCATATTTATGTTATAGGACCAGAAAATATTCAGTGTTCTTTGACATAAAAAAAAAAAAAAAAAAACGCTGCTGCTTCTGCTTTTTTTTTTTTTCACAGAAGACTATTGCATAAGGAAAAAAAGCTGGAAAAAATACAGAGGTCTTTAATCAAGCTGTTCCATTGCTTGGTAGTTCCCTCTGTTATTTTCTGAACTCAGTTACATGCAAGAGCAACTCTGACCTATCATAGTGTTGTGGTTATGATCAATGGAAAACTGGAATTGTTCTTAATATTTTATATCCTATATTTTGTGCTAAAACCCTCTCAAAATCCTTTGACCTTCAAAATGTGCTGCAAAACTCTTCTGCTTGATCAGATTTCTAGATAGAGCTTTTTTTTTTTTTTTTTTTTCTGGTGTAGAGAGCACAATATTTCAGACTCTAACTACTTGTGGTTGGCCGATCTGTTGACAACATGTTGTTATGTCTGTAGATCTGAATTGCTATGTTTATATGTGTTTGTCAAATGAAGTGAAAGTAGATAGAGCAATGTTATGTGTGTGACTTTTTATTTATTGGAAATATTCAGTAACATATTCCAGCAGAACCAAAGAAACACTGCAATGTAGCTGGAGTTACAGCTTGTAGAGAAGAAACTTGTGGTGCCACTGCAGCTTTATCTCAGGTGGTTTTGGATAAGTTCAAAATGACTGCTGCAAGAATATATTTGTGAACAACTGAAGCAGGGCATATATAGCATATCAACTTATCTTCATATTGTTTCTGAAAACTATCTGTAAACTTTTGTAACTAGATATGGAAAGTGGAAAAAGGACCAGATGGAAAAGCAATTGTGGAATTCCTGTCCAATCTGGCCCGCCATACCAAGGCAGTAAATGTTGTGCGCTTCTCTCCCAGTGGTGAGATCCTGGCCTCCGGAGGAGATGGTGAGTGAATAGCACATAATGAAGCTAATACGGAGAAGCTGCTACGCCTGTGCATCTAGTGGGTAAAAATGAGCATGGGAACTTGTTCATACCCCTTTCCCACATACCCATTCTGCACTTGCGCGTGTGCTCCAGTTAGCAATTGCATGACATGCATTTACTAATGACAAGTAACTTACTGTCACTGACTGTGTGTCTGAAAGGCTCCGTTTTTCTTGAAATGAAAGAACTACTATCCAAATCTCCCAGATGGGAGGATTGAGTGGATTAGTTAGTGTCATCCTGGAAGGCTGTCTAACAGTTTGTAAATTTAGGTCTGTTTCTTGAGTGCTCCAGGAGGTTCTTCAGTCCCAGTAAGGGCAGCTTTAGTTAGGGGTGTGCTTCATGAGGTGGAGTTGGGTGTTACCTGTCTCAGTGGAAATTTTTCAGAAGCCCAAAGAGAATATGTCCAGCTCAAATCAAAAAGCATATTGAAAGCTAAGTGACTCTCATCTTGTGCTAAAGATTCCGCTCTTTATTAGATCACTTCAATATTTAAAAAAAAAAAAAAAAAAGACATGAATCTAAAATCAATAGCTCACACTGGAGGAGAAAAGTCTTTTCCTCCCTGTTCAAAAAAACTATGCTTTTCATGTGTTTTGTGTGAGGTAATCTTAATATTAAACCAAATGTAATGCGTTAACAAAGCATCAGGAAAGAAATGCTTCGTGTTATTTCTTCTACAGATGCTGTGATTTTATTGTGGAAGCTGAATGATAGCAAAGAATTGGAACCATTAGTTTTTCAAGATGAAGATGAAGCTCAACTCAACAAGGAGAATTGGACAGTTGTTAAAACTTTAAGGTAGCTTCAACTTTTATGAGTCTGGTTATTTTTTGTTTGTTTGTTTTGATTACATAGTGCCTTTTATTACTTTGTATAGGCTTCTGTTCAGTGTGTGAAGAAATTCACTGCTCTCAAAAGTTAACTTTTTCCGATATTCGTCCTTCCATGATCTTTAAATTTTGATACAGTACCAACCTCTAACTTCTGTTTAAGGCAGAAGATTTGACATTTGTGCAAGAGGCATTTGTGCCTCTGAAATTAAGAAACTTAAATTTAGAGCTTTAAACAGAGATATATAAAATAAATATGAAGTTTTACTTATTGATTTTATAGTACAGAATAGTATAGAATATAATAGTATAGAAATTTTGATTAGTATTAAAGCAAAAAAAGGTTCCAGTAGCTCCACTTTTCTTTTTCCCCAGCTAGTCTTGTTACAGTTGAAAATACAGTATATTATACAACTTTTGTTTCAAGCTGTATCATGATAAAATGCACACACCACTCCTGATAAAATTAAGTGTCAGTGGGAGTTCAGAGTGGTTAAGGCATCCAACTGCTGCTGTCAGTTGGAATTCAGCTGCAGATCTTGCTCTCAGCAGAAGGTTGCAAGCTTGCTCTCAGCAGAAGGTTGCAAGAGATGAGTGCGTCTGGAAGCTGATGGGCATTTTTTTTGTGGAAACTCACTCTGTGTATGCATGCTTCTGTTTAATATTTTTTATGAAACTCATAAATACACAAGAAAGTTTTCTAATTACTTTGGTGGTGCAGTCTTTTATGTCCTGTCTAGTACAAAGCATGAAAATGTTCACTTGCAGATCTCTAGAAGTAAATTCGTAAACTACTTAAAATGCATAGTTTTCATTGTGAAAAATGAAGTGTTTAAAAGGCAGTGATATTTTGGGTAGAAGCAGGATGTACTCTTTTGTTCCACTCCCTTCTGAATACAAAAGTTATTTGTTTGTTTGTATTTTTGAAAGAAAGAAAAAAAATGAGAAATGCCTTTTTGTTTTATAATACCTGATTTTTCTCTCTGTGATTTTTTTAACTTAAAAGTATACAGATTTCTTGTATTTACACGTGTAGCTGTTCATTTTATAATTAATAATTGCTTTCTTTTGTGCTGGCTTTTAGAGGTCACTTGGAAGATGTATACGATATTTGTTGGACCTCAGATGGAAATTACATGGCATCAGCCTCTGTAGATAACACAGCTATAATGTGGGATGTCAATAAAGGTAAATGCTATGTGTAAGTTTATCATCTATGACTTCAATCTTGCTGCAAGTGTCTCTTTTAACTATTTTGATAAGTGCTATCTTTTGACTATTGAACAATCCACTTAATTGCCAGACTTCTGGGATTGTGATGCAGATACCCAGGCACACAAAGATAACACCAAGATGGCAAAATTTACATATGTATAATCTCTTATTAATCTCAAATTAATCTCTTAGTTAATCTCAAATACTCAGAAACTAATATTTGACCCNAAGCTGCCACACAAGCAGGTTGTATTCGCTGCTCCTGCTTCCCCTTTCACCCCCAAACAAACAAAACTTGACTGATATCAGGTAACTACCTGTGTCTAAAGCGGAAAGCTAGCATAGGATACGGGCCCCGTTTTGCAAAGTGAGACAGTTTGGGGACTGCATACAGCAAGGTGCCCGTGTTCATGCTAACCTGCGGATCAGTGGGATTGCCCATGTCCTCCAAGGAAAGCCTGTCTAGAAAAGCTTCGTTGGACTAGTCCAGAGCAGTCAGTACTTCACAGGAAGTGAGAGAACATGAGATGGTTCTGCCTCAGTATCATTTCTGAAAACTGTCCTGGTGTAAGTCATCAGCCAGTATGTGTGGAGTGTGTTCTGCTCAACAGAGTGAGTGAGTTTCTACAAGCATAGACAGAGAGCCCGGCTATCCAGCCCCAGCTGAAAGTTATGTTTTAATGCTGGAATTTCTGGCTCTGTATCCAGCCAAATCGAGTTAGTTTTTGAGCAGTCATCTAGACCTCTTGACCTTGGTTTTAAAAAATACTCATTTTTTTAACACTTATATCATCATCATTTTAACTCCTCAAGTTGTTTATCTAAATTAGTTTGTAGGGAACAATCCGTGTTCAAATTACCATGCTTACAGTGATTCTAGAAATAAAGCAACTATTTCAATCACTGAGGTCAGGTACTACCTAATTACCAGTTTGTATGTTTGAAACGGTGTTTTATGTGCATTCTGAAGGGCTTTGCCTTTTTTTTTTATTTTTTGAAAAGAAAAATTGTTTTAAAATACGTTGAATTTAATATCTCAAAACTGCTTGTAATTTCAGGGCAAAAAGTTTCAATATTAAATGAACACAAGAGTTATGTCCAAGGAATAACCTGGGATCCTCTAGGCCAGTACATTGCAACCCTGAGTTGTGATAGGTGAGCTACTGGTTTGTGTTTTGTCTTTGTCTTAGTGCTCTTTCTTGAGGCTGGATTAAAGAAAAGTGCTTTGCGTCTTTTAATTGTATCCAAATTGTTCTGTAAAAGGGCTGGTGTAAAAAGTAAAATGATAATTTAGTTAATCTTATGGTAAATGATTGAATATCTCTCTAAGCAAGAAATTAGTTTATGCAACTTTTTCCATACATTTTTCTTCAGGAAATGACCAATACCATGAAAACTCATTAGAGATGTCAAACATATCTTAACAAAATGCTGTGTTAGCTGGTTGCTAGTGAGCTGATAAGCTCATCCTTTTCAATAAGTTTTTACAGAAAGAAAGAAAACAGGTTAAAAAAAATAGTGAACATTTTTTTTCCATTGATACCTTCCTTCTGCCCTCTTGCTCCTTCCATCCCCAGCAGCTTTATAAGTGAAGTCATTGGGAAAGCAAACACACACACTTCATAAACTTGGCCCGTGTCAGAATTTTGCAGTTCAGCTTAAACTGTTTAGGGCATGTGTGCTGCTCTGAAGGGGTTCACAGCTGGCCAAGAAATGCATTTCGTCTGGCACCCTTTGCAAAGAAAATTGCTGCAGTAGTGAAAAGATAATTTTGATTTAAGATTTGCAATACGCTCAGAAAAAGGGTATGTAAATGGTGGCTAGGTCATTATGAGCCTCTGTTTTTAAGGTAATCGGTTGTGTGAAATTTGTGTGCTTTTATTAAAATAAGCGGTAGTAAAACGCAAGTGATGGAAAGATGCACAGTTTTTCTTGGAATGAAGTTACAAGCTAGAGTACAGTCTAATCTGAAGAGGGAAGTTTCCTACCCCCACATCTTGCAGGCTCTTTTCTGCAAGATTAACAAGTAGCAGAGGCTCAACAGGAGTCCAGCAAGAGTCAGGGCCAGTGCCAGGAGTGGGCACTCAACAGCCCGGGGGCATGAAGACCCCTTCATCCATTTGGCAGGTCAGTTTGGATGTAACACATGGCTTCATCTAGAGTACCTGCATTGCTGTGAAAGCCTCAAACTGCTTGCAGTATACTACAGCTTCAGTTTTTACTTTCTCCTCCTAGCTCTGTCCAGGACTCTGCGTGGAGCTGTTTCAGCACATTAAATCAGCACAAAGCTCTGTTTTTTGTGTTAGGTTAGTTCTCTGCCAACCTAGCAAACCAGCGTATTTGATAAAAGATTTGATGAGTTTAAGAGCTGGTAGAAAGGAGGAGATAGTGGTACCAGTGGTTGGGTTGGCCTAGGCTACTTGCTGGTGAAATCAGGAGAGTTCCAGCCTTCTCTACTGAATTATGCTCCAGTTTTCATTTATTACAAAGGAAACTACCTCCATGAAGCCTAGAAGTGCAGTTAATTGTCTATGGAGTAAGTGTACACCCTGTAGGAACAGATCCAGCCACTATTCTACAATTGGGAATGCCCTGGCCATTCACTGCCCTTTAATTCCTTCATTCCTCCATGAATGTACACACTGGTAATTCACAAACCTTTCTGAGTCAAATCATTACAAGTGATCTACAGGTTATTAGGCATAAGGACATGTCTTCCCTGGTGGTTTTGGATGAACAGAGTTAAAATAAGCATGTGATTGTCATTTATATGTGGCAGTCACAACTGCAAAGAGAGGTGTTGCAGCTCTGTGTAAATCTTGGGGTGAAAACAAGCCATATATTTATAGCTAACTGTGTTCTCCATCACGTAGGGTCCTGCGTGTATACAACTCGCAAACCAAGCGTGTAGCATTTAATGTTACCAAGATGCCTTCTGGGGCAGGAGTTGAAGGAGAGGTACGCTGTTCTGCTACTTACAGTGTTGGGTAATGTGCTAGGTGCTGTTTTATGAGAACTACTCTATTCTGTGAAACTGTGGGGCAAATATTTTCAGTTCAAGTACTCTATGCCAAATAGTTTTATGTTTGTCTCTGTCTCACTCCGCACTTGTGTGAGGAGACCTCTTCCGTTTTTCTCTAGCATTATAGAAGAGACTAACAAAGAACAGCCAAGTGCTGTGGATCTCTTGCAAGTTCATCTGGAAAAAAAGATGGCTTTTTTTTTTTTTTTTTTTTTTTTGAAGTGAGCAAATTAGTATGGATTTTTTTTTTAAAATGATTTTTTTTTTTTTAAGCCTTCAAACATCAGGCAGTAGCTGTGAGATTATCTCTGAATTTGGTATAGCACTTATATTGCATTGATGTTTTAATGAGCAGCATGAAATCTCCAAAAAGGTAGTCTAATTTTTAGGAAAATATGAATCAGTGAAAATTTAGAAAATTCTCTCTAATCTTAAGAGGGCAGATGAAGAGCTTTCTTTTCAAGGTAATTCTAAATGATAGGTAAAAACAACATTTCCAAAGACAAGTAGAAACAACATTTCCAAAGACAGCTATAACTTTCTTGTTTTTGTTTTGTTTTTGTTTGTTTTGGTAAAAGCATTTTTGTGCAGGCTAAAGAATGGGCTTGGAAAGCTCTTTGCCATTATAGAATTATCTCTTTAAATCTCTGATACTAGAGTTAAATACTCAAGGAACAGGCTTTTAGACTGACTGTTAAATAATCTTGTTCTTTAGATTATTACTACTTTTTCATTACTGCTTTAACATGACTGCCCTTGGAGTGTTTTGATTAGTAGCTGACAAGGGATCAAGGTCTGTTTTCCTTAGCTGGGTCTGTTTCTCTTAGCTGTACAAAATTTATAGCTCAGAGAAAAAGCGAGTTTGAAGGAGTCATGGCTTTTAACATACTTATCTTTTATTTTAAAAGTTCTGTCAGGTTGGATTGTACAACCAGATGATTTTTCTCACTTGAATTCCACCTGTCATATTCATGGCACTTCTCACAATCACATTTTCAATGTTACAGGCCAGGAGCTATCGGATGTTTCATGATGACAGCATGAAGTCATTTTTCCGCAGACTGAGTTTTACTCCTGATGGCTCCTCATTACTTGCCCCCGGTAGGTGAAAAGAACGTGTGCTGTAACTTGCCTTTAGTCTATCGCACCTTACTTTGAGTGTGCATCATGATTGCTTTCAGATCTGCTAAGGGGCTCCTGTTTATATGAATCAAACCATTCAGTCAGTCAGTCATTGTGTTCTTACTGAGAAAGACTCCACAATCCCCTTTCATTAACAGTCCAGAACCTCAACTTTCTTCTGTGATAAAAATTGCCTATGGCATTTTTCTCAACGGAAACATATATAAATTGCAATAATGTAGCTCTGTTAAAATAGAATTGGAGAATAAGTGGTTTCTTTTGACTTGTCTTTCTTCATTTGTATCCCTGCTCTGAAAAAGTTCTGCAGTCCTAGTAAAAATAACATTGCAAGGAGGGGATCAGTTTGCCCATATAAGCACTGCTTTTATAGGTGTCTGGCAATATCAAAAGGAAGCTTTGAGGGGGAAATCTATAAGGGAAACACAAACAGCACTAAATAAATATTTGGGATGCCTTTTTGTGTTCAGATCACACAACTATTGCCCAAGTAATGCAAGACTAATTCCCAAGAAATAAAATGTTTATGAACATGAAATATATGTTTGGTACTTGTTTGAATTGATGAGTAATGTTTTAACCTTTATTTTCTCAGCTGGCTGTGTTGAATCAGGAGAAAATGTGACAAACACCACATATGTTTTCTCCAGAAACAATCTCAAAAGGTAAAGTTAAATAATGTCAAAATATTTTTTATTTAAAAAAAAATATATATCTTTCAAATATCAAGTGTTCTCTGAAATACTATTTCTTTCATAAAAGGCCCCTGGGTCACCTGCCCTGTCCTGGAAAGGCAACTCTTGCTGTTCGGTGCTGCCCAGTATACTTTGAGTTGAGACGTGCCCTTAATAAAGGTACTGTAAATCCTCCAGGGAATCAACTTTTACAGCAAATATGTGAAAAGGACAATCTGTCTGTTTAGTTGCAGGTCATACTATTTTACACCCTAGCCATTAAGATAGTGTTGTACCACATCTTGGAAACTTGTTTGTAATTTTAAGACCCTGAATTCACTTTAAGAGTCTTATGAGTAAATTTTGGTATAGAAGATAAATGCTCTTATTTGGCGTCTTAGGCTACAGGAAACAAAACATTTTACATGAATAAAAGCAAATAACTTAGTTTTGCACTAAAGGAGCAACCTAGTGATTTTTTTTTCTTCTTGATTCGGCCACTCACATTACAGAAGCACCACAGAGTCGGTGTAGCTTACAACAACTGTTGGTGTTTATTCAAGGAGGCCAGACTGGTGGTACTGGCCAGAGCAGGAGTTCAGAGGAGGGAAGGATTGTTTGAAGTTGTGTGAGACTTCAGCTGGAGACTGAAATCTAGCCTTATTGTGAGCCCAGTGGGGACAAGAGTTTGTATATGTGTTTTTTAAAAAAGACTGATTTTACTCTGGAGCAAAGGCAGAGCTTTGTTCATTCCCAGATGAGTGAAATGAAGACTCTTTCTTTAGAGGACAATTGGTGGTATTCCTTAGAGGATATAGAAATTCTATTCTGTAGGTGTCCTGTATTTCTATCATAAATTGTAGGTCTGTTGCCATGCTGTGTTGCAAGGTAAGGAGATGAGTGTCTGTTACAGGTCTCTGTAGCTCCTCTGAAGGGAGTGTTTGGATTCTGCAGCATATTCCTGGAAAAGTGAAAATCCATGATAGTCTAGAAATTTGTGGTACCTTACACTAGCATTATGTGTGTATCTTCTGTAATCATCATGGAATTGAATAGGCTCTCTATAGTAGTAATGGCTGAAGGCAGCAAGCTAGCAGTTAGCTTCTGATTGAACTTGGAAAAATATAGATTAACTAGTAGCTCAGATACCACAAAAATGAATTAAAGCTACTGTTTTGAATAGATCATACAGAATATAATGTAGTGGTGTAAATTTATGATGCCTTTGATTTAAAGTGTAACAAGAGAGAATCATCAGCCTGTTTTGTTTCTTTGCATTCTAGATGAAATCAGTCAGAAATCAGCCCCTGCTCTATTTAATCTGCCCTATCGATTGGTGTTTGCTGTTGCTTCAGAAGATTCTGTGCTTTTTTATGATACTCAGCAGTCGTTTCCATTTGGTTATGTTTCAAACATACATTACCACACCCTGAGTGACATTTCATGGTAGGTAGCTGGTAGATTCTTAAGATTTGCTAAGATTTTGCTACTGAGGAGGGGAACATCCTCTTTACATGTTAAAGCTCTGCTCTTATATCTTGCTTTCCTTTTCTCTTTCATTTATGACACACATTTGGTCACTGTCATCACAGTGTCTAAACAGCAAGCCACTTCTTGTTGCTGTTGTAGGAAAATTTGAGGGGTTTTATCAGCTGGGGAATGAAGGCCCTAAGGAGAAGCAGCCCTTTTGCCCACAACTGGATTATTTGTACAAAAGCTAATATGGCACTTGGTGCCCATGAGAAGTACTTATTGTCCAGGCTGTGCTACTGTAATCAAGTTACCTGGAGGTTTTGAAGGTTACCCCTTTAAGTTCAGGCACCTGTATCCTGGACAATTCCTGTTTTATATGCACAATTGTGCTTGGTCCTTGTATCTGAGACTAAGTTGTCAGTGTGGTCTGAAGCGGGCAGTCTGAAATGGAGCTGAAAATCAGACCCGAGTCTTGCAGTCAGGATACGATTCCTCCACTGGACTGTGCTTCCTCCCTCAAGCCTTCCTTGCCAGTTACCTGAGCTGACCACTGTGTGGAGGCCTCTGTTTTGGAAGTTATAACTGATGCTCAGATACTTCAAAGGCTTTTTTGTATCAGGAAGAGGGCAATCAGCGATCACCATTCCTTGGTGAAGTGAGCAGCAAGTGCCTGGTCACATAAGCACCACTGTGACTCCTTCTGCTCAGCGCAAGGAGCATGGCCAAACTGCCCTGCTGGGTCTGAATGAGCAGAGTTCAGCACTATTTCAGAAACCAATTAAAGATTTACGTGCCTACAAGTGAACCCTGTTTTGTGCCAGCTCACATGTGTGCAGGTGTTGGCAGCAGCGGGTTACAGTTGATCTCAGTCAAGGCCAGAGAGTAAATCAGGCGCGGAGGTCAGACTTGAGTTATCTTTTCATTTGAATTGGATGTCTTTCAACTGCCTGAGTCTTATTTAGGCTCGATTGGGAAGGGAGGAGGAAAAGACAGGTACAACTTGTGTTGTAGATAGTGAGGAGGGTGAAGGAGAGCAATTCTTGCCTTTCCTCTGATTGGAAAACAAAATCTCAACAGGTCCAGCGATGGAGCCTTCCTTGCTATTTCTTCCACGGATGGATACTGTTCATTTGTCACCTTCGAGAAGGATGAACTGGGAATACCACTGAAGGAGAAGCCACAGATAAGTGTCAGGACTTCCAGCACAACAGAGAAGAAAGTGAAGAAGAGCCAGTCACACAAAGTTATTTCCCCAGGCTCCAGGCTGACAGAGGGGGCTCTTCCTGGCAGGACCACTGATGCCAGCACTCCTGCTCTCCAAACTAGAACACCCACAGCTGCCAGTAAGGACTTGCCTTCTACACCTGTTGGCATAAAAAATGTTCCAGCTTCATCCTCAGACGAGAGGAAAACCAGCCAGCCAGGCAGCCAGAGTACTAAAGGAAACCAGCCCAGGAGGATTACTCTCAACACTTTACAAGCGTGGAGCAAGACGCCAAGGTGAGATTTATATTGCCGTTTGCAGTCGTAAATATGAAGGCCAAGACAAGCTGTGCTTGTGCTACATTTAAAGGCTTGAGGCTTGAACATAAATTCCCTGCCTTGTGTCTTGGTGGTAGCTGTCTTGAGATGGAACTTAGTGTTCCAGTTGTACTACAACTGAAAGGTCAAAATGTTTCCTAAATGTACAACTCCTGTAGTCCTGCCTAAAATGTAAGGCAGAAACACAGGTAACTTGACCTTTATGCCTTCTGCACATGGTAGCAACAGGCACCTACCTTGAGGCTGCATTGTCTGAATAAAGATGGTACCTGTAGACCTCAACTGTGTCCATTCTGAAGTGAAATGTTCAGGGCTGCACATGCTGCTTAATAAAAGGGGTTTAGAGGTTTTCCTAAGGTGAAGATCTAGATGCTTTTAGAAACATCTAGATCTTCCGTATGTTGACAGTCATCAATACATTGGCAGTGTGTAATCCATATACCGGCAGTTACACAACCTGCGATATAAGATCCTGAGTTGCTAGTATGCAACAGTGAGGAGACAGCCATGCAATTTGAGACATATATGTAACCTTTTCAACAAAACAAGGCTATTATGTAGTTGAAGGAGTTTATTTGACTTTCTTGCAGGAATATATTAGTTAATAGGTGGCTAGGGAAGAAGTGGTGAGCAAGGAGGAGGATACTGGATCTTATCAGCAGCTATGAGAAAAATTCTCATTAGAGATAGAATTTTTTTTTCTGCATACCTCTGTTTCATCTGTCCCCAAACTAACACGTCCAAAGGTATAGCTAGTTGAAAGTGATGGTCAGTGGGGTGAAGAAGGAAACTGATGGAACTAACTCATCTTTTGTTTTGTTTCTGAGAGCATGCAGCAGTGAGAGCACTCCCCACCCTCTCACAAGACAGGCACAAAGAGACAGACAGAGAATCCTGTGAAGGCAGAAGAGAACAAACTTTTAACATGAGCTGAGGTGGCTGTCTGCCACCCTTGCAAAGCCCAAGACTTTTACAGAAGTGCAGGGCCAGCAGAGGGGAGCAGCAGGCTCTTCCAGTGGACCTGGAAGCCCTACTAGCTGCCAAGAAGCAGTGTGGAAGCCTTTCCCCTGCAGCCAGTCTTAACTATCAGAAAGTTTGACCAGTGTTATGTGCTCAGAAAGTGAGTATCAGGAGGTGTGTTTTACATACCACATATGTAAAATACTTGCTAGTGGAAGAAGTTGAATAGTGTATTTAAAGCACTTCAAAAATACCCTATTCAAATTGTAGCAAGAGGGGAAAAAATGCATAGTAAAACTACATATAAGTTTAAACGATTATAATCTAAAGAAATAAAATATTTGTGGATGTGGTGTCTTTAAAGCATTTGAACTTCTGTTCTTGTTTGTTTGTTTTTATTGTTTGTTTGTTTGTTCGTTTGTTTTTAGGAGAATAAACTTGATTCCAGTGAAGACAGATACTCCAGCCTCAAAACACACAGATACCATTTCGATACCTCCTTCCTCGGAACAGGAACATGGTAGGCCTGTGTGGTCATTAGCATCAGCAAAGATTTTAACCAATTATTTATTTATTTTAGACTTCTGGTATAATCTGTTTTGAATTTCAGTGTAATTGATAAATACAAAGCTCTTGAACCAAGCACAAACCCAAGGATGTAAAGCTTCCCCTCTTCTGGCTGTGTATGGATGGTGCCTTGGGCAGGGTGCTGTGTGTTGCTGTTCTCGCTGTTTTGCTTGCCTGCAGCTCCTTATGTGACAATGTGTCAGTACAGTTTTACATGAATAGGTGTGTTAGCTGACAGCTGAAATATTAAAAATGTAAATTAGCTTGGAGGCTTCTAGGTCATGCAAGTAGCTTTTAAAGGAAGTTTCTGCCATTCTACTTGCAGTGTGCTGTTGTACCAGATGCCAAACTTTCTCAAACCTTTTTTTTTTTTTTTTTTGTGAGTGAATTCCTTGTGAATTTTGCGAACAAATTTACTTTTTTTAACCTGTTTTCACTTAGCTTCAATAATTTTCATATCTGCCTGTTTCAGAGAGGCCTTTACCATCTGATGACAGTCTCCCCCCAGCATCTAAACGCCCTAGAACTGAAGAAATGTCTCTTTCTACATCTCCTGAAGATCAAATGAGCTGCGATTCAAACAAATAAAAGCTAAACTTTTAGTAAACTCTTCACAGTCTGAAAGCACAGCAGCCATATCTGAGAATGCATTTCTTCTTGCAAATGTTAAATCCTCAGTTCCTGATGGAAGTACCATATGCGTATTTCACATAGACCTGAGAAGTAAGAAGCTGGCAGTGGAAGACAAAGGCTTCAGAGGTGGAGCTTTGCAGAAGACAAGACAGTCAGAAAGTGAATTTAAGTGCAGCTCTACTTTTTGAATACAGCATTCTTTTTCAAGAAATGCCACAGCTTAAGGAAATAGGGGGATCCTGGAAATTGTAAAGCTCTACAGTAACATAAGCATCTCCATCAAAGTCACAAAATTGTTTTTAAATATAATGTCTTTCTGGAGCCTGTCTGGCAAAAGATTAGATTTTTCCTAAGGACTTGAATGCATTCATAATAATTTCTTATAGTTTAAGACAAAAAAAAAAAAGTAAAAAATAAACTTTCAGGCAGCTTGGCTTGTACGTTTAGCAATGTGCAAAATAATTCATGCCCTGCAGTAAATGTAGAACGAAAGCTGATCACATGCTCTGAACGCAGCAGATGCACTATCGCTAATATGACTGAAATAGAAATCAAAGCATAACTGCAAGAAGCAGGGAAGCAAAATGGAGAGACCCCCTAAAGACTTGTCACAAGCATTAAACAGTGGAAAACAACTCTTAATTGTTTAGTCTCCCTATAAAAAAAAAGGCAGACATGAGTTATTTTTGAGGCAGCAAAAGCTGAATGTTATACAGGCGAAATATTGATTTTCTTTTGCCCAAATCTAACTCCCTTAACCAATAAAGTATAATACAAATCCAGTGCATATTACACTTTTAAGAGTTCATGTTTTTAGTGTTTGATGCTTCCTATGTAGTTAAACAATCTTGCAGCTTGGAAACAAGGAGACCAAACTGTTTGAAAACCCCATTTAACTTTTTATGGTACGTGGCCTGTGACTCCAGAAGTGGAGTGTGTGGCCACAGTATTCTAAACTTGTCTGACTCTTTTTTTTTTTTTTTCTACCATCATGTACTTAATTTTCAAAAATTAGGGTGGCTGTTGGAAGATAAATAGTTGTTCTTTCTGATGAAGGCATAAATAAGTTTTAAATGGCATTTTCTCTTGTGGTGAAGCATACGCTTCTATCATTTGAAGTTGCAAAGTATGCAGGAGAGAAAAGTTGCAATTCACATTGAAGTTCTCTACCATCCATTCTTCCATACATATAGTTATTTTAAAAATGTGCAGCTTTATTTTTTTTTCTGTCATTTTTTAAGAATTTGGACTAATACTTTAGAAAAGGGGAAATGTTTTAGAAATAAAAATTGTAAAAATTTCATAAGGAGAAGTATTAACAATTACCTGTGTTAGAAACACAGTATCAAACAATTGAAACCTACCGGCAAATTTCAGCAAAATTTAATAAAGAATTACAGGAAACTAATTACATCTTTGCTTTAAGCTACTGAGATAAAGGTGGAGCTGGGCTTTATCCGATTTACCAAAACATGGGTTTTTGTATAGTAAGAACTGTAAAGAATTTATTGCCAAGCAAAGTCACATCTAAAACCTCTATTTTTCCTCAAAAAACAATTTTTTTTAGAGATATCTGAAGTGATAGCTAATGCAGATAATTGTAGCATTGCTGCTTAGACTATTTTACTTTATGTTCAGCTTGAGCTATAAAGATACTGGTATTTCATCTTTTTGGGGGATGTCTGTTTTTGTGCCTGCAAATGATCCTTTGATTTCAAATTTGCAATTCTAAATGGTAATTGCAAATGTTATCCTGATGTTTAGATTTTTTTTTTCTTTTACACAATGTATTTCAGCATAAATTATCCTTTCTGTTGGATGTATTATGTTACTGTTAATGGCCTATCTGGTCTCTAGGGGCTTCAGGTACAATTAATTATTACAGCATTCATCTTTATTTCATACTGTATTTATTCTGGTGACTACAACTTGTCTTTATGCTGTTTTTCTCTTCTTTCCAACCTGATGGGAGCTCTGAACCCAGTATGGCCTCCATTGCTTCCAAGAGATTTTTTTTTGCTCTTTTTTTTTCTTTTTTTTTTTTTTTTTTTTTTTAATCCCCCTTCTCCCCTCCCCAACACACACACATTTTTCTCAGGGTGAGGATCATTTCCAATCCAAGAACCATCCCTCTGCTCATACTATCCAATGCTGTCCTGCAGCAGTTAGAGGAGGGAGCTGAAAATGCCCAGGAGAGGCAGCAATGTCACTGCTCCAGGAACGGTGGAGCTCCTTATTTGGGGTGCTGCAGTCAAAGCATTCAGTACCACCATATGAGCACGTACCCTGAAAGATCAGTAATCCAGGGGGCAATATGTTTTTTGTTAAATGGATGGACACTTGAGGGTATCTTAACCTCTTTTCCTCTTGCTGCAGCCCTTGAGGTCAGTGCCAGTGCCCCATAAGGCCAACTATCCATATAATCATGTATGTTCTAGTTGGTGCTGGAGTAACCATGTGTGTGTGTGAACATCTCCAGGATTAAGCAGCCATCTTAGCGCTTCAGGAAACCCATCTCTAGGGTCCTCCCCTTGTAGACTTGTGCATGATTGATAACTTGTCTGTTTTTCCGGAGACAAATGCTACTGGAATACAAATTGCTATTGCTTGGGTGTCTGCTTCAGTTTCTGGTTCAGTGATGAGCTTCCAGAAGGTTTTCAAGGAGTTGTCTGTCATGAGGAGGAGATTAATAAGAAAAAAAAGGTCAAAATAACCCACCACCTCATGTTCTGCAGCCATCTCTAGTCAAAGGACTCGGTCACTGACCAGCAGAGCCATCACTTGTGAAAAGCACCAGCATTTCCACGGACCTAAAGCACCTTGAGCCGCGGGGCCACCTTTCGGGCCTTCTTCCTCAGGCACCAGCCTTGTGGGTGCAGCCACGAACCCCGGGCAGCTCCTCTGCTCGTGCCTTGCTCCTGCTTTTCTTGCACTGTGCAAGGATAGGTACTTCTCTGCCGTTGAGCTTTCTGGCTATGAGCTGCAGGCGCTGGGGCTCTCGCCCACTTGTTAGGCCTCACAGTCCTCCCGACTTGCCCTTGGGAGATCCTTCTTGCAGGAGTTCGCCAGGAGTCTTGGCATGCACATTGAGCTTCAAATGAGAAATAAACGTCCCCCTAGTTGGGAGGATCTGCCCTTTCTTTCACGTTTCTGGGGCTTAGGATATCCTTCGCATTTGCAGCCTGAAAGCCCCAACTCTGTGTATTTTCTCATTTTAAACATCCGCGAGGTGTGTCACCGCTTACTCGTGTCAGAAACGGCCTGCTCGCTGCTGTGAGTCATATGCCGCTTTTCGTTTTGTTGGTGAATGATCAATTGACTACAAAAAAGTTCAATAAATCTTTGAACAAGTGCAGGCGGCAGAAGCCCAGGTCAGAGGCCTCTGGAAAAAAGTAAAAAGAAATTGCGGGGTGACCGCTGGATGTCACTGTTCCGTAGGGCTCCTCCTCTGCCGGCTACCGGGAAAGGGCAGCAGGCAACAGCCAAGATAAAGAAAACACAAGCTGTAAATAAACCTGTCTAACAAGTGTATATTGCCACCAGGCAGAATTGGTTTTGATGATCCCACAAGCTTCCTTCTAAGAAGACAGGGTTCATTTTCTTATAAAAGATGCTTTATAACGTCCTATCAATAGCGGTGCGCTGGAAGTGCTGTTGCCTCTATCACAGCTTGCCTGTCCCAGTCCTGTTTAAAGGGCTTCCTGCTATGCTATTTGCCTTCCCGCCCGCAACAAGAAGGTGAAGACGACGGCACCCAGGCACCGCTGGCACCCGGCACAGAGGGGTCCTGGAGGGTGGCGGGCGCCAGGGCAGGATGCAGGGAATCCCCGTGCCTGGAACGCGTTCTGCCTGCAAGCAAGCAAATGCACAGCTCCCTAGCCAAGGCTTTTACTCCCACATGGGAATGTAACCTTACTGCTTTCACTGTCTATCACCATCATGCCAGTGCTGCCCAGTCAATAAAATCTCTCTTTTTTTTTTTTTTTTTTTTTTTTTTTTTTTTTTGTGGCTGAGGTTTTGCTAGCTAGAATCACAAGAAACCTTTGCTCTTAAAGAAAAAGACAGATATATGAGCTTTAAAACCCCAGTGCCCCTATGAGCCAGTGAACTAAACAGGCCTTGTTTCATATACTTCATACGGCCAATAGCACTAGTATTTTCAAACAGATTTTGCAGTTTGTTTTAGATATAGGGGACAGTATTCACAACCTTTTCCTGGAAAGAGTTTCTGGTGTGTAACGTATAATTTTTAGATAGGTAGACATCATGCTTCCTTAACTGTTGATACTATTTTTTCTCCTCTGTCCAGCTGCCTATATTAACAAATCCTACAAATCCTACAGTTACTGCCTTTTTTTTTTTTTTCAAAATGTGGCAGATATTTGACTATGGATTCCAAAGGGAATCTACGTTGCAGTACACACACACTATATGCTGATATTAACTTCATTCCTTCTGGAGGAGAACAGGCTCAACGTGGTAACTTATATTTGTGTTTCTCTGCTGTAGGAGTTGATGATAAATGGCGAATGAGGGAGAAGGGACAGGCTGGAATTACCTGTTTATACACTAAACAGAATTTGCTGTATTAAAGCTTTCTCCTTTTCACATCACTCATTTTTCTCCCTGCTTCTATAAATGATTTGTCTGTTGCCATTGAAGTGCTCTGGATCACGGCTACATGACAGTAGCAAATTTCCTTGTGGAATTTCTGCAGACAGATCGGTATTGCAAACATATTAGAAACTGGAGGCAGGTCATTCCCAGACGTATCATGGAAGGGTCAGGCTTTCAGCAGTGCTAAGAGCGCATAAGTGGAGGTGGAAGACTAATGTGCTCAGCATTCATATTTTGTCAGCATCTAAAAGCTTCCACAAACAAAGAGACATTGCGTTTTAATGTGAAGAATGATAGGGAAATAGGGGCTGTTCCGACGGTTCACTTCTACCTCGCCCCGTGGATCAATCACTGTGTGTCAGAAACGGGAAGTCCCCTAACTCCTGCTATCATTTTTATTGACATACACGTATGTTTGGGCACATATAGGAGATGTTGTATTTCAAATCTCCTTTGGAAAAAGAGGAACACCACTGGGTGTCTTCCTCTAATTTTATGCTCCTGTTTGGACCAAGGGGAAATAGCCATAGGGGTTTTAGGCTGCTAACCACATTCTCATTCCTTCACGTTTCTGTGGGAAGAAGAAAAAGCTCTTGAATGAACAGGCAGAACAAATGGGCAGGGAGATGTTTTGTAGCAGAGCCAAATCTCTCAGTGCTCCCTGGGCACCTCTGAGTACAGAGAGGAAGTCACGATCAGGCAGACCTGAGACAGGGCCCGATTCTCTGATGTCCTTGCGCAGCTTCTTCCCCCGCTTGAAGTGATTCTCAGGCGCAGCAGGGATGCTGATAAGTGCTGTCAGGTTCTGCTCAGGTGCAGACTTCTGCTGTGAACCTAGGTAGCCAAAAGAAATTAAAAAGCTGAGCGAGTGTTCTTGCTTTGACTTTAGCAACATTGGCATAAGCCGTTCCTAACCTTGTTTGCCAAGGGAAATGGAAATAGGGCCAGACTGAAATGGAAATGGCTATCTGTATGATCTTCTTAGCTTCGTTAATTAGACTACTATAAAATTATACTTCAAATGAAATTTCTGTATGCAGTCTCCTACATGCTAGAAGCTGCTGCAGCCTCGTGGATGTGTTGATTTTCCCTTTTCCTGGCACCATTGGGTTTGCAGCAGCTGGATATACTTACAAATAAATAGTGGGGCAGGAAAGGAGGTGTGGATTTAGTCTGCAAGCAGACAAAAGAGAAGGAGAATACATTGGCTCTCAGCTCCAGGACGTTAAACTTGAGTTTTGACCCTCTAAAAATACAGTATCACTGCTGTAAGATAAATTATTACAAAATGATAATGTTTGGAACCAGCAACAGACTAAATCAGTGTTTCTAGCATATTCAATATTAATATAAAACCATCTTAGGCCAGCAGTATTTTGTCTGGATACAAATGTCAGTAATTTAGGACAGACAGTACAGTAGTCAAAGGTGAGTTACTGATATTGCAATACATCTTTTAGAGTGGTGAATGATCAGGATTGGAAGTGTATATGTATAAAAACAATTACATGTTATACCTTGATATTGTTCTTCAACCAAGAAAATTGGACTACTTTGCAAATGCCTAGCAAAAACAAAAAAGCTGCTGGAATAGATACTGGTAGTGAATGGAGAATCGTTTCTCTTTCACTTGCAGGTTCCCAGAAATAGGAGAGCCATTTTCAAAATGGTACTGTAAG
Organism: Nothocercus julius; assembly: GCA_013398735.1. Classification (NCBI taxonomy): domain Eukaryota; kingdom Metazoa; phylum Chordata; class Aves; order Tinamiformes; family Tinamidae; genus Nothocercus; species Nothocercus julius. Next base: position 4,488,822 of record VZSV01000053.1, read on the forward strand.
TTTGCAGGAATTTGGGAGAATTGTCAAGTGTATTCATGCTTTCTATTTTTACAAAATTGCGAGTCTGAGACATGGTGTTCTTATTAACTCCTGTCAGGAGCCAACAGGATCCAGCCTCCTTTCTGGTAGCTAGAGTATATATATATAAATATATATATAGACACACACACACATATATATGTATATTTAATATTTCTGCATCCCACTAAATAATCTTAATGATACATTTATTACTATTTCTGCATCACAAACAAAACCCAACTCTTCTGACACAGGCTGTGAAAGTCCCTTTGCTCCTATAGTTTCAGTGGGTGCAGAAGAGCTTGTAGCAGCAGTGCAAAGAGCCGCGGGGCAGGTACTCCCCCTTCCTCAAAACCGACACGCTGAAAAATGTGCAGACTTCGTTCTGAAAATAATAAACGGTCGTAGCAGTCATAAGGTAAAGTAATTTGGTGGTTTGGATGCTAAAACTTTATTTACAAGCCATTTTGAATCCAGAAGGGCTTCTGAGATATCTGCTTTTCCTCTCTTCCTCCTTACTGCTGTCTGCACTACAGGATGATTTTCTCTAATTTTTTACAGGTTCCGCTTTAATTTGAGATTAATTTTGGAGTGGATCATTAAGTAGGAGCTATAAATCCATGAGGATAAAGGTCATAATCAAAGGGCTAATATCACCTATCTACTGCACACGTGTTCTTTCTGCACAAATCATTATTGCAGCACAGAGATAATTATATTGTATAATAGTTACAAATGACTTTAAAAACTATTGTTTCTTAATGTTAACAGCAGAATTCAGAAGAGGCGATAAACTTTCTGGCACTTAATAAATTCAGGATCGTGCCTGAGCATTTTACTCATGGCAGCCACATGATGGCAATATTGCTAATCTTTAACTTTGATAGTTTTAAAAAAAAAACTTGGTAGCTCTGGTTTTGATTCAGAGTAAGGTATGCAATTCTTCTTGAATACTGAAGTTCCCTGTTTTTAAGAGGAAATCATTCTTTCATGATTTTTCGCTTTATATACAAGATACGTGCTGTGTATTTGGCCCCCGTTGACATCCGTGACTTGAGGAAACAAGCGACCAGCATTGCCGCTTGGTCTGCGACACCGCAGCGTCACCGCCGCGCTCCACCGCGCGCGCGGATGATGCCGAGGCTTTGCAACCATGCGAATGGGACTTAAAATGTGAGAATAACAAAAAGAAAGAAAAAGGGGGTATTTTCTGTGTAACTGAGGACGTATTTTTTTTCACAAGCCAAGGTTTCTCATCAGCCCGATAGAGCCAACACGGCCGTGTAACATGCCCTAAGTGTATTTCGGGTCTCTGTGTCGAAGCGCATAGAAGACTCGGTACCTACCCCATCAGCTGCCTGGCCGGGGGGAGGCTCCTGCAGGCCCGCGGCGCCGCTGCAGGGCTGCAGGCCTTGCTCTCAACCAAATGCCCGCCAAGCAAAGCTTTCAGCGCCCCAGCCCAACGAGAGCAGTGGAGGAAGGCTTCTGGGAAAAAAAAGAGAAGATAGAAGACACCTATGGCCAGGAAAAGAGAGGTACTTCCATGACTGGAAAAATTGCCCGTGGAAAAGTCTGCACAGACAGCAGGTGACGGGAGAGAGCAGGACAGAGAAAGATGCAGCCAAGGAGTCGTGAGGACAGCGACAGCACTAGGGATGTGTGAAGTGGAGGTGACCTTGGTGCAGTGAGAGCCACGATGCTGAAATGAGATCCCTTTATGAGCCTTTCTTAAGGGTTTCAGCTCAACACAAGCAGAGTTTTCGCAGGCAGGAGGAGAAAATGCTATTTTCCTTTGCTTTTCTTTTTCCTTCTTTTTTTTTTATTTTTTATTTTTTCCTTCTTTTTCCGCCTTTATGAGCTGCATGGAACCTGTAAAAGGATTGTCCCTAGTGAGAACCAAGTAGTTTCTGAAATGGTACAGCTATAAAATAGGAGAACAGGATCTGGCACTGGTGAAGGAGCCCAGCCGAGTTTAAGCGAGATTTTCACTAATGGCCTTAGATTCTAGATGTGATAAATACAGGCCAGTTTTGGTGGAGACTGAGAGAAAAATGTGTTCTCTTAGCCAAAGTAACTATCATCTTGACAAACATTTTGCTGGATTGCTATTTGAATGAATATTTAATGGAAAACATGCAACCTGCTCTAATAAGAGCACATCCATAATTTCTAGCACGCTAGTCCCGTCCAAAATTCTCTTGGCTTTGCTCTGGGTAAGGGATACCTTAAGAAGGAAATGTTGGACTGCAGCTACACTTGGCTGCAGCACACAGTACAACATGAACAGCTGTGGAAGCCAGATTTACTGCAATAAGTGAGGCCGCTAAAATCCTGACATTACTTTGATATTTTTTTTAATGAAAAAGTCCAATATAGAGTTTATGGCTTTTCATACAGTTATTTATTTTAGGAGTAAGAGATCTGCCAAACACAGCAGGTAGTTAATACCCAATTCAGACTGCATTTAAATAGGAAAGGAGCTATTGGCTACGTCCTTTGGGATTCTGTGATTAACCTACGGGGAGCTGTAGGTGGCTTTTTCCACATGCATCAGACGAAACATGAGTTGGAGTTGGCTGCCATTGGGTATTTTGAAGTTAAATCAGATGCGGCAGATAACCCAGCCCATCCTCTGCCGAAACACCCATTTTTGTAGGGAGGAGGCTCCGGGTGGACGGCAGCAAGCTGGGACACCGGTCCCTGCCTCCGTCACAGGCCTGGGAGCGTTAGCGGGACTCGGCAACGCGGCTTGTGGCGGTCGACCCTGGTGTCTGCGGGGGCTGGCGGGAGCTGCTGACAGGAGCGCTGGGGTCTCGGGCTGCGGGGGCCGAGGATAAGGCTGAAAGGGGCCCCTCCAGGCCTCCTGGCTCACAAGTCGTTGCAGGGCTGGACGTGAGTGTCACCAGCTCACGCTCAACCGGGCTCTCACTTTTTAAAGCCTCTCTAGTGAACTTGAGCTGACCATCCAACTCCTCCCTTTGCTCAGGACTCATCATATATATATATATATATGTAAATAAAAAAGGCAGGATAACAATCCTTCCATCCCTCCTCAGGGTGCCGTGCAGCTAAATCCATCAGTGCTTGTGAGACTGCCAGTGATGTGATGTGGGCCACATAAATATCTCGCTAGATGCTGCAGGACAGGCTAATACTTTCCATATTCTAGGTATCTCGTAGGATTTTCCAGAGGCATGAATTAAATGCTGATAGTGCAGGGATTGCGTACAGATGAAGCAGCTATTAGGCATTTATTAATATGATCCAATTTAGCATCCTGGCCTGGATGCTGAAGCCCCTTGTTGGGTGGACATTGGGTCTCTTTGCTACTGAGGTGACAATCCACTCAACAGGACTTCTGAGGGGTTTACCCAGTTTGAGATCATCATTCAGTTGTTATCACAGAAGCTCATTATTTTAGATCCACTCAATTAGATCCACTCAGCAAGATTTTTATTCCTCCTCTAGCCGTTATAAGAGCAGTTATAGCTGTTGGAGCGATGGGCTGAACGCGTTTGGCAAAGTTTTATGTCCCTTGACTCACAGAAGTGTTTGGGAGCCCACAGACAAATCCAGACGTGAGGGTGCAGTGCCAGTAAATTGGAGACATATTACCAAGAAGCTTAAGATATGTTCTGTATTTTACAGATGTTTATTTGCAAAAAGACAGAGAGCTATCCATGGTGTAAAAAAATGCTATGCTTGTTAAACTGAGCCTCTTTTTGCTGAAGCACCATAAAAGAGGATATTTGAAAAGAGAGCACTGAACAGTCTTCTTATCCAGGCTTCCTTTAGGAATTTCCGTTCTGCTTACGCTGAGCTTTGCTCTTAAAGAAAAGATAGGATACCTCTGCTTCACTCTTCAGCAATGGAAGGACATTGCCAAATTGGTCAATCACAGTGTGCAGAAAACAGATTGAATTTCTGTGTACTGACTTCTGCAGAAGAAACACTTTAGAATGCCAGCTCTGTCAATTTCTATTAGGCTCCCCTTAGCCCTTGGTGGATGTGTATCACACATTACTGGTTTAAGGATGGTGATGACTTTCTTCATCCTCTCTGCATCAACTGTATAATTTACTAATGTTGAAGAAAGGGAGCCAGAGGAGCCAGCTGCAAACTTCTACTAGAAGGAAAGTGTAGTACTATTTTCCAAAGTGGAAAGACAGGTAAAAAAAATCTGTTAAAATGCAGCACTGGTTAATCCATAACTTTGTAATGATGTTTTCTGACTTAGCCATCTTCAGCATCTGATCTCAAATGTTGCTTTTTTCAAACTTTTTTTTTATTTGACTGACATTGCAAAATGCTTGCCTGCTGTTGATCCCAGGAAAAAGAAACTTACGATGCAACATGTACGACAGGTGTTTCACTGGCAAAAGAAAAAAACCTAAATTGGGTTTTTTTTTTTTTCAAAAAGAAAGAAAAAAAAATCTGTCTTTAAAGAATTTGTCATGTAACTAATGATGTGACAATAATAACAAACCATTGCATGGGAAGACAAGAACAAATTGTCTAGTGAATGCTGAATGAGACCCCAAATGAACATGGAGCTTCACATTATATTTCTCTTAGAATCATCTGGTGTTTGGTAGTGAGTTAAAATGCAGTGGCGAGCACTTGGAAGCGTGGAAATCAATCATATGATTTCTTCTAGGTTATATTTACATTTTCAATATGTTTGTACTTTAATATGCAAGTGTCAGTATTAAAGTATCAAATACTCATATTAACCCTAGATCAATTTGAATATATTTCCCTTTCAATGTTAATTGTTTTACCCCTAGTATGTGACTATCAGGTTTTATTTTAAAATTATGACTATACCCAGAAAATTCTTTATCATACCAGAAACTGAATTGGGAAAGCTTGGAATGGCAGATATTCTTTCTCTTTGAGTTTGCAGACATTTCTGTGTCTTCACATAGATTGGTGTGTTTGGATTGAGTGTGTAAGTCTTGTATTTGGCTTGTGTCTGATTGCTAAAGATGAATCAAAAATAGTAATAATCAGCATGGGAAATGAGTTTGCAGCCAGTATTTTAAAATGCTCTGCAAACACCATCGGTCTTTTTCAGATGAGCGCTGAAACAGAGCCAGCATGCCAAATCAGAGCAAGAATGTGCAGAGGAGCTAGGGAAATCAGAAGGGAATGAATTATAAGACTGACTTTTAGAATGCATTTTCTTGTGCTTGTCTTCTGAGACCTGTGTTACTTGATTAGAAGTTCAGCTGGTAAAATCAGTAGGTTTTTTGTGCTCTCTTTAGTAGCAAGTGATACTTCCAGTTGTTTGAAAGACGCAGAAACACGAGCTCATGTCTTGATCTCTGAACTCTGTGAGATGACCCTGTGATATCCTAGAGACTCTGAAGGTCAAAATTTAGTTCATTATTTAGGCAGAATGAGCGGTTTACTTCAGAAGTGCAGCTTAGCCATGAAGTTTTGGGATTTCTGACTGCACAATTTATAGGGTGGTATTCAGGAGTTAAACTTGTTCCTCTTGCTATATCTCTACCATGAACCGCACTGAGCATGTCTTCATCTTGCTTACAAAGCATGCAGCCTGTGCCTGCCCTGCGAGACGTGGCCAGAGGATAGCTAAACTATTGCAACGGAGCTTTGACAAACTGAGGTGCTGCCTGGTACTGAAAAGGGTTGCTCTTTTTGTTCCATACGTCTCAGGAAGTAATGAAATTTGTGGCAGGAAAAAAAAAAAAAAAAAGGAATCCAGGTGGCCAAACCATGATTTCCAAAATGTCTTGCAGAAGAAATGGACAGAGCTTTAGACAGGAGGAGGAAAAAGAGGAGAAGACATTTTTGCAGGTTGTGTCAGAAGTTCTTACAGTACTGCCAAGTCGAGAGACTGTTAGACCTCCGGGGGAAGAGAGGGCTAATTTGAAAGGTCTTGTGTTCATTAAGTGTGAGCTTCTCTAATGACCGATAATCTCCTGTTTTGGCTTTTGAAGCAATGATGCCGTCAGAAATTCTATGCAAAGCCAATTTCTGGTTTTCTGTGTCAGCTTGCTTGTATCTGCCATATAGCTTGTGCAATGAAGTCACAAGCTAAAAGCCAGAAGACTCCTGATTTCTTTGGGTTTATGGTAGAGGGTAAGTGAAAACTGTAAGAGAAATCTGAGGAGCCATTACTGGGCTCCAGAGACCGGTAGCTGTACTGTGTCGTCCAGTGCTCAGGTTGTGTTACTGGACACAGGAGCTGCAATGCAGTTAAGTGCCGAGCCTTCCCACATGAGGAGCCATGCCTGGATTTCGTCCAGACTCCAAAGGCCAAATGGAACAGCAAAGATTGCCTGATCAAATAGTTTCACCATGCAGGTAGGGCGAACATCATTTTCCATGGGACATTTGTCAGCCAACGATGTCAAGAGTTGTGCGTGAACATGGATGAGGGAGCCCAGCATTTGTTAGACGTTCATGTTGCCAAATGAGCTTCTTCATATTACTGGGGATGGAAATGCCTTTTCCCCACTCCTGCCTTTCTGCTGCTGGCAGCTTCTATAGCCCATATGGCTACAAACTGATGGTATTCCCTCATTGAAGAGGGAATAAATAACCATTCCATAAAGCTACAGGAAATAGTCACTATTGTGAAACAGACTCACCGGGCTGACAGTTCTCCCGTGAATCGCTAGAGAGATGAGGTCATCACTAAATTACTGAAAGGAAAATGGTTTGCTAAGCTGTCCCCACTTCCAAGTTCTTCCTTCTCAACTTCCTTCCAAGAGTTAGGGGACTTAGCTCATCATAACTTCGCTTGCATGATGTAACCCAAATCTAATATAATTTTATCTGATGTTAACTGCAGTAGAATTGATTCTGTGAGCAAAGTATTGAAATAATGAAATTTTTATGAGTGTTCTGTTTAAAAACGCATATTAAAGAGAGCAACCTGATGATGTTAAAATACATCTCTCTCCTCTTCCAAATAATGAAAATCAATTTAAGCAACTTAAACTTAAGCTTTCGATTAATGTCCAATACGAGTGAATGCCCTTTCTTGATTTCTTGGAGACTGCTTCGGTGCTTGCAATACTACCTTTTAGCTACGAAGAGAACGGGCAAGCCCTTGTGCAATTAAAGATTTACCTGAATCTGTATAGTAGTATCATTATCTAAAGTGCTTGTAATGACCATGTTCTTTAGATTTCTTACTGAAAGCAGACTGTTCAGATTAACCATGCACAACGATGACAAGGGGTTTTTTTGAGGTAGCTTTGATTGCAGTAAGGCAAAGAATGGTGTTGCTTCTTTGTCAAACAGATTTGGATCAGCAATTTGGATATTCCATCACCAAAGTTTGAAGAAAGGAAAGGAACTTGATACTGCGTCCCAACCACCACTTTTTTGTCTCCTCTTTCTTTTGGTACTCAAGCTCTTTCTGTTTGATTTCAGCCCTGTTGGCTAAGTAAATAGACACTTCCATGGCTTCTTTGAATATCTTTTATAACTTTTTTTCTTATCTGGTCCCATTCTTCTGCCAATTAGATCAAGCCAAAGTTTCACCAAACCCATGGCAATATTTTTGTCACTAGCTTGTCAAATAGTTCCTTCTATGGCTTCTGCAAATTTGTTGAATTGTTGAATTGCTTACTGTGCAATGTGTGCTGTGTTTATGCCTTTCCCATGCTCAGTAAACATTTCAACATACTTATGGCGGTTAGATGTAAGCATGACATTTATTACTCAGCTATGGGTACAAGAAAATATTTGATTAGGAGGAAAGACTGAACAACTTGTGTGTCTGTATTTAAAATTATAATGTTACATCTTTGTGAAGGATGTTTAGAATGATGTGTCCTACCAGTGGTTTCACCTTTTTCATTGCATTTTCCCAGGTTTGAGCAGATGACAAAAGATCTTGTTGAATTCTTCCTTCACATTTTCAGTGGTTTCTCAGATGACTGGATAGGGTTTTTTGCCAATTTTTTTTTCAGATGTAGATTAGTAATGTTCCACAGCAACTGGTGACAGGGGAAAGGGATAACTCCTACATGTGCTTTTATTTTAGCTATTTTGATCACCCATTTTATATTGATGACAGCATTGATTCTTCTAGTTGTTATTTAACTGTTTTTTTTCTTTCTCTATCTTTAATTTCATGTAGGCATATTGTGTGATAAACAGAAATCATATAGTTGTTAGCAGCTTTCACGTTTTTTACAGTTAGAATGGGAAGAAACAGGTACTGAACTCTGCACTGTGAAGTGCAGAAACAAGCCTAGGCACTACTCTGTAATTTTTTTGCCTGTGTTGGGCCCACCTTTGCTTTACAGCAGCCTGATTTCCATCTACATGTCCTGCTCCCCACTGCCCATTTAGTATCCCATCGACTATCAATTCCACTCATTCGTCATGACCTTCTGTCAAATCACTCCTGGCACAATTCATTTCCTAAGGAAAAAAAAAAAAAATCTCTATTTGGAAGGCTTTTTGATACTCCATCGAGTTCCTCATTTACTTCATTGTCAGATGAGGAAACCTGAAGGATTCTTGTGGTTCATTTAGTGCAGCTCCTTGTAGTCCAGGGAAGCAACAAGCCATTGCCCCTTCCATTACCTGACCACACACTGTTTTAATAACTACTTGACTGCTTGCCCCCACTACTCATATCATAACACTGTTCCAGGTATTCATTCTCTGATGGCTGGAAACATCATTTTAATTTTAAGTGAGAGTTTTTTCCAGATGGTTTGCTCTTCTGCAAACATCGATTCTCTACCTCTTTGCAAGGCAAACCTCACCTTGTCTTTGGTGTTTCATTATTAAAAAAAAAAAAAAAAAAAAAAAGGCATTTAAATTATTTATTATGCTTGTGTGAATAATCTAGAATGATACAAACACTAAAATATTGAAGCAAAATCTTTAAACCATATTCTTTCAGCCCAACAAAATGTAGTAACTGATCTTTTCCACTTAAACTTTTTTTTCATTTGTTTTGATACAGGGAGGACAGGACTTCAAAAGAAAACCTTGAAGGTTTTGCAACCTTTATGCAAAATGATACATTGCATCTTCTTTCACCTATGAAGGACTCATGATAAAGTACCAAAGAAGATGATACTGAACTTACTGGTGTCCCAAAGGCTGCCTTTATAAATGCACATAAAACCAGGCATTCAATTAAACAGGAGCACGCATTGCCAAACTTGGTGCATCCGATCACTGACAATTACTCTAAAAAATACAATGCACCATACAGACGTTGCCAGAAGCACACTGAGCTTTGGTTTTTCATTTAGAACGATTTTTTTTCTTAGCAAGCCTACACAAAAGATTCATTGTCTTCAGGTTTCATTTCTGAGGCAAGTACTGAGAAGATTACTACAGCTTTTGTGGCAGTGGTCCCACTGCTGTGAACAGTCAGTAACTTTTGCTTATCCTGTGGAGGCCCGTCAAGAACGTACCCTAGTTTATGGGTGTAGTGACGGAGAAGGCATTCATTTAGGAAGACATTTGTTCAGTTGCATTTTGCAATGACTGTCGTGGAGGATCGCCAATATTCAGAGCGTCACATCCTTGCAGTTCTTGAGACTTCTAAGTTAAGACCCGAGCACCCTTCATTGAGTGACCTGCAAGAGCCGAGTCATGGCCACGTCACTTCTTTATCTAAACATTTGCAAGGAAACATCCACTAGGGAAGGTTCAGGTTAGATATTAGGAAAAAATTATGCATGGAAAGAGTGGTAAAGCATTGGAATCGGTTGCCCAGGGAAGTGGTGGAGTCACTGTACCTGGCAGTGTTCAAGAAACGTGTAGATGAGACACTCAGGGATGTGGTTTAGTAGGCAGGGTGGAGAAGGGTTTATGTTTGGACTTGATGATCTTGAAGGTCTGTTGCAATCATAATGATTCTGTGATTCTGTGATTAGCTTCAGGTAGTTCCCTCATGGTAGGGCACTTGCCTGACCCTGGAGAAGGTGCGTGGGCAGGGGGACGAAGACGGGTGAGGAAGACGTGGGGAGATGTGTGGAGCCTCCTCGCTAGCTGAGTGCTGTGTAAAAGACCCAGGCTCTGCTGCATGTGCTCAGGCAGGGCTCCGGGGACACACTGGGCCTTTTCTGGCTCTCTGAACAGGAGTAAATTTCCCCCTTTACTAATTCCTGTTGTTCAAAGGTTTGCTAATTTGATCACATGTAATGAATTACGTGACACCTTTTTTCCTGCTCTGGTCCATGCTGGTTCTTACTACTGAGTGTTTTTACAAGTGGGCTGCATTTACAGTGTCATTCCTAATTTCAGAAGGATTTCACCAGGTACATGTGTGTATATTTATTATGCTAATAACCAATTGTAGTTAAGTTTAAATTGTGTATTATTGGTCTTAGTGTTTCTGGCATGTGGCCCATAGACATCAGTGATCATGTTACTTGAGTTATGAATTTTCTCCTTACTTTGCTATATTGAAATAGCTGTGTAATGTAACTTTTAAAACTAAAATATACTCAAAACAGAAGTGCGAGTGAAGAAAATCTGGGGTGTGGGGCAGTGCAGCATCTGGGTTTGCATTCCTGACATCTAAAGGGGCCTGTCTTTAGTTACCTGCAGCACCAAAATAACTTGCAATCCATGCCCATAACATAGGCATTTCACAGATTTGTATTTAAGTGTATGTAGTCATAAATCTAAAGAAATTTTGTGAAGCATCCATAGGCTTAATAGAGCTTCATTCGTTTCAAATGTGAAAACTGGAGCTAGTAAAATATATTCGCATATATAAGAACTCAAAAACTATAAAACAGCTTTTGGAGAGTTTTTCAAGTGTCTGTGGGTGTTCTTTTTTACTTTAAGTGTTCAGTGTGAAAAGAATAATGAAAAACACTTTGTTTGGAGCAGGTAAAATAGGAATAGAAAGCAGATGACCACAAAGGATTCATTTGCTAGGCAGTTAACAACAGCTGGGTGTAAAAAGAAAAAAATATATATAGTTTTGGTGTTTTCCATTTTCTGGTAAAAATCAAAAAAGTGTTAATAATTTTTCATCAAAAAATTAGCCTGTACTTTTCATTCGAATATTTTTTAGAAGCAATGAATATTTCCCAACAAGTTCTGGCCAAAATTCTGTTAACCACAATGTTGCAGAATTGTGTCTTAAATACATTCCAGATCACCAGCCTGGCTGAGCAAGAGTATCACAGTTAAAATGTTCAAATGAATAAACAACATTGTTCTTGTCTGCTTTAAAGTGCTGTACAAAGTAGCTCTCTCCTGGATTCCTCTTCCTACAAGTTATTTTATTAGTGCCATCTGTATTCAACCTATTACCTTGCCATGTTCAAATAATATTCTATTCAAATATGGTAGTTATGAATAATAGAGCGTTTGTGGTGGCCTCTGCAAGCATTTTGCCATCTGACAATCTTCACGCACTAACAATTATATGTCTTTATAGGTATGCTGGAAACTTTCCTGCCTCTCCGAACGAAAAGCTCCGAGTCAAGTCCACAACTTTCCTTTTCTCTGTCTGTCTTTGGTGGTTTCAGTTTTCTTCGCTATAAATTCAGTCACCTGCACAGCTCTCCGCAGGCTAAAGCCAAGAGGAAAGTAAGCTCGAAAGCTGAGCACCCCGGAGACACTGGTGCTGAGGGAGCAAGAGAGAGGCCAGTCGTGGCTAGGAAATGAAAAGCTTAAAGAAATCTGCGGGCAGATGCAAAATGGAAAGACAGAGGCAAGCAACCATATCCCCTGTGTGGAAGTGAGTTGATTTTCCTGCCATCCCTTTAACACTCTCCCATTACCACGATTCGGGTGGACGTGGCGCGGGGCACGGCTCTGCAGAGGAATGAGAGGACAGAGCGGAGTTGCTCTGGGGCTACCGCTGCTGGCCTCCTCCTAGGGATGTCTGCGTAGGTGTGCTGCTGGGGCTAACGCTTTCTCCAAAGGCTGTAGCCAGCAGCAACCAGGTTTATGCTGTCTGCAAAAAGCCTCTGCTTGGCTGTACCCGCCAGCCCACGGCCTGGGCCACAGCTCCCTCCAGAGAGACAAAACTGTCCCTCGTGCAGAGCCATTATCTGCAAGGCCACGGGGCATGGAAAATGTGTTTGATTCCCCTGGCTTCTCCTGCCCTAAATGTCAGGAAAACATCTGATTAGAAAGATCGGAGTTCACAATAACGAGATTAGAAAGAACCAAAAATAAAATGCAACATCAGTTGGCTTTGTATAGCCAGGCACAGGTCCCTCTTTAGATTCACAATATATGCATCAAGTTTGGGAGCTGAAAATCCAGGACTCACAACCGTGCAAGGATCCCCTTCCCAGGATTACTCTAAGACCTACATTCCTTCATCAAACCTTAGTTTAGCTGGGGAGAGGAAAGGAGGCTGGGGACACAGAGCCCAGCCCAGCGCATGGCGGAGCCATCCTGGAGGTGTCTCTCCCTCCCCTCTCATACCTGCGTTTTTCTTCTTTGGACTTGAGTTGTTGGCCTAGATGCAGAGGAAGTGCCTGCACTGGGTGCTTTGGGTCTCCCAGGGGATTTCTCTTTCTTCAGCTCACAACTAGTCTGCTGCGGGAAATGCAAGGGGCACGCACACTGCTGTCAGAGATTGCAGGTCTTAGGGTCTTAACAGTTATTTGCCTCTCTTTTCCCTCTCAATTACCTAACACTGATGTTAAATATTACGCAAGCAACCCTAAGCCTGTATGTCCAGCTCATTACCAGCTTCCTTTAGAAGTCGCTTCTGGCATGCTGTCATCACGGACAGCCAACCAGTAAACAGGGAGCTTTCCCTAGGATGTAACTGTGGGATGTGTGTTGTGTAACTGTGATGCGTGAGAAGAAATTTGATCCGTTTTGATTGCAATTTCCACGGACAAATGCTCCCCATCAGCACCTCCACTGCAAAATCCACTTTATTTTCCAAATGCCTAAAATACCTCAAAGTCATTGCTCAAGAATTGATTTCCAACTGTTTCCCAAGGCTTATTAGATCTTCTTGACTTTTCTTCTTCTTTGTCTTCCATGTAACAAGTGCTTAGCCATTTAAAAATTGAACAAATAAAACCAATCGGCAGCTCCCGGCGAAGCCTAAGTGTGGGATTACTCTGTCAGCTTGCCCTTTTCTCACGTCGCCGGCCCGCGAGCGATTAAATGAAGCTGCCGTGCATTAGCAAGGCAGCCTAACTGAGCCTGAATTGCTGGGAAAGGAGCAATAACCCAGGCCGGTATGGATTCCCAAGCACCCCCATTAGGGACTGCTGATCAATATCGGCAATTATGACATTTTAAAAACAAAATTGATTGTCCTTGACTGAAGCGGAGGGGAGGACTCACTTGTCCCTGCCAGCAGGGCCAGCTGCTCGGCTCAATATGGAGCACTTTGCGAAATGGCCATGGCAGGTCTCACCCGGCCCCTTGCTCGCGTGGGCCAAACTCCCGTGACTTTGATTCCCTTTGCTCTGGAGGCCTTTTAGTTAAAAGCTCTATAATAGACTTGGAAGTATTGACATTAATAACAAGCTTATGGGTGAAATTCTGACCTCATTAAAGTCAGTGGGGCCAGAAATTCACCATTTTATATATCTGTATGTGTATATAAAGTATATACATATGCTCTTAACAGATCAAATCTACACATTGATTCGCTCTTTTTATTCACTCTGCTTTCTAGCAGTTTGCTTACCAAAGATGTTTTAGGTATGAGCTAATGAAATGAATGGATTTTCTTCGTGCATAGAGCAGAAAATAAAACTAACAACTTTTATTTTATTAGTATTTTTTTTACCTCAGGAAGGCTTCTTCAAAGGAAAAATGAGGGAGGTCAGTATATCATGCCTGTCTTCTTTGTGGAGTATTTTAGGCCCATTTAGATGTCTGAATTGATGGAAAGCTCTGCTATTAGTAGGTTTCTTGTTGAAGGGTTTCTTGTTTAGACCTACTGCCTGGGAAGGTGGAGAGTGGAGAAAGTGGGATAACGTGTGGAAAGTGGGATAAAGTGGGACTTCCAGGGAGCTGCTCTGATTTATGCTCGGGCAGGACCTAGACTTGCTAGGTTCTGATATGTCTTCTGTTACCCCTAGCAGAAGAAGGGGAAATTATATGAATTAACCTGGCAATGGGCATGACCAGGTGCAGAGTAAGTGCTGAGAGAAAGAAACTGAGGATAACTGGAACACGTGGACTAAGCTGGAAGAATGATTTCTTAAAATAAAATAAAATAAAATAAAATAAAATAAAATAAAATAAAATAAAATAAAATAAAATAAAATAAAATAAAATAAAATAAAATAAAATAAAAGGATATCTCTCCTAAACTGGGCAGCAAAGAAAGGCACGCAGGAAGAAGTAATATCTTTTAGTAGATAAGCTAAGGAAAAAAAGGGTATACTTTCAGCCTGTGTTTAAGCTGCTCCTGAACCTAACAAAATGTACTGCCTTTCCCTACCTTCCTTATTTATTTCTCCACAAACAATCTTGCTGGACACACAGCAAAGTAATCAGTAAAAGAGCAGCTGGTATTTCCAGGTGGACAGAGAATTTCCAGTAACCTGGATGCACTGATGTGAAAAACTTTAATTACCAGCTCACTGTAGAAGTGTTTTGATAACTTCTGTCTCGGGTTAGCAGAGCTTCTACTTTCTGAATTTAGTTAAAAATTCCTCACCTTATTATGAGTTCACTCAGGCACATTTCTTAAAGAAATGGGTTACTGTTTATTATGGTTTATCATTCACTTACTCTGTCACTCAAGCTAGGCATTGTGGGCAGGAAAAAAGAGCAAAAAATTTCCAAGAGTTTCTCTCTGCCCAGTGGCTTTGCTGCTTGTCTGGTCCCCATAAGCTGCCCATCCTTAATCTTTCTTCCTGCAGGTCCTAAGCCTTCTGTAACGTCCCTTTTCCAGCTCGGCCTCTCCTTAGACCCTTCTGCGAGCTGGGTGAGCTAACGACAGTGGCAGAAGATGCCCCCATTCTTTGGTGTATTTGTTTTCTGTCTTTCTAACGAGAGAGCTCGTCCACAGACTGCTCTGGTGGTGCAAAGTGGGCCACAGAAACCCATGGCCTGGAGCCAGGGCAAGGGAGCAAGAGCGAGGGAAATGGGAACCCACCTTTCCAGTGGCCCTGAAATGTTAAGTCAACTTGCTAATTCTTGTGGCAGCTTAGCCTTGTGGGCACAGCCATAAGCCACATTCGAAACCTGTGGTTTGGGTTGTAAGGGGTATAAGCTGCTTCCTACAAGGAATCTGCCAAATGCACCCCCGATCCAGTAGGTCTTCCAGCCCTAGCAGCCTTTGGTGGATTCGGTGTTCCTCCAGCATCATGGTCTTCCAGCCTGTGCTGTGCAGAAGGGTAGACATGATCATAACACTTTCTTCAGGGCTGAAGACTGATGTATTCCTGTACTTCCAGCCAAAATGTAGGTCACTTTGCCACCTACACGGCATCTGAAGAGGGTTCTTGTTTATCTCTGACCTAACCTTAACGCCTTAGATCAATCTCTTTGCACTTCCTGTTGGTCAAACCCCTTTCCTGCAAATGGAGAGAATTGGTGAATTAAGAATACTGTTTTACAAGGGAACTCCTGACTTTAATCCCACACAGCTCAGTAATAACTGAGCTGTAATATCACATTTTCTTCTACCAGTCTATTATTCCATTTCAAGCATCAATCTTAGAAGTACTTGAGTACCTTAGAGTACCATAGAGTACCAGTCTAGAGAACTAAAACTTCTTCTTTTCTTGAGATCCTTGTAGCCCTAAGAGAGGCTGCCGAGACAGGAGGCGGATGTCTTGCCCACGTCCCAGGCCCTTCGCTGGGCTCCAGGTTTGGGAGTGACTTCAAAAGGGCTTCTTGCTGTCTCCAGCGCTGCCAGCCGCTCCATCCCAACGCTAGAAGCCTCCAGCCCTGTGGGTTAGTCCCCAGTCTCTCAAGAGCAATATCAAAATGCAGCCTAACCATGATGCCTCCGCGCTGCCAGAGAAGAGCACATGCCCTCGCGTTGCTTGTGCTGCTCAAAGCAATTTCTGCCCGCTCTGGCCCCCCGTCCCAGGCCCCTTCCTCACCTCCCAAGTGATGGGAGGACCCATCATTTGCTGCCTCCATGGTACCTCTGTGCCGAGGCCAGGTTGGCGCTTCAGCTCTGGTGAGCAGGAGGAAAAGCAAATTGTGTTTATTTAATTAAAAAAAAAAATCTGCTTCGATGGGCCTCTGAAAAAAAAACAGCGGACACATGCAGACAGATTGGGGCATGTGCCAGCCCTCGGCCGCTGCTTGGCCTGGTTTCCCCTTCCGCTGCCTTAGAGGCTGTCCAAAGTACACATTTCCACAAACAGTATCTCAGTGTTTCAGGAAACTCGGTCATTTTCCTTGATACTCTTCAGTCTTTCGGTTCCACCGATGGCCAAGGGATTACTCGGTGAAGGGTGGACACCTCGGTTAAGGTGTCAGAGACCCCGTGCGCAGCTGAGCTGTGCTGCAGAGCAGAAGGGCAGGCCAGGGTATCGCCGCGAAGGATTGCCCGTGTTTGCTGCAGCCAGACCCTTAGCCTTGCTAGAATGGCTCTGACTTCTGTTTTAAGTGGGAGCTTAAGAAAATAAGGCGAAAAATCCTCAATGTTAGCATGGAATGAGATCTGCTGGCCCATAGCACGCTGTGAAATAAACCATTTCACTCTCTTTATTGACATCAGAGTACTTCCAGGTATTTTTGCCAGAACTTTATAAGCCGTTCTTACTACTGTCACGTATTCTGTTTGGCTGGGGATTCATGAAGCAAGAATAGCACTACACATAACTATTCCCACCGCACAAGCATCTTGGCAAGTGAAATAATTTATCAGTACAGAGCAAACATGCTACATAATGACACACGAGCCCATTTCCTGGCCTTGGTCTTGTGCTGCAGTATTCATGGCTGTCCAAAAGCCTTCTTCAAAGCTGATACCATAATCACTTGGCTAGACCTATTGTAATATTAATACAGGAGGGAAAAAACAAACTCTGGCCTTTATTAGGCTCCCATTCATCCTAACAGGCATCCCCGAATGTCTATAATGGACTATGAACAATTCAACTCCATTTTTATTAAGAAGCCATTAGATAGAGGAGTTTCTGCCCTTTCCCGGCATCACAAGGTCTGTTATTTAAGATGTCTGCAATGCGGCGTTAGTAAAATCCCTGTAGAAATTTTTGCTTCACATTGCATGTAGTACCTACGGTTAATAAAACAGAATATTTTGACCACGTATATGAAGGAGTTCACTTAAAAATAGAAGGAAAAGAATAATGAGGAAAAAAAACTGCCTTTGAAGACCTGAAAAAAAAAGGTATTTTGGAGAGACTAAGTCAGGTTTTACCAGCCAAGTGCTGGAGCCCAACCCCAAATCCTTTTTGTTGTTGCTCTCAGCAATTTTCTTAGAAATGTCATTTTATTTTTTGCAAGTATTAACAATAATATCTTGCACTGATGGTGAAAAATGCCCTGTCACATTTCAAGCCAGCATAAATAAAAAAAAGTCTAGGGGACCAGCCACAGAAAAGAAGGTTCAGAGTGAAAACAGTGGAAATGTTGACAGAATCCGAGCTCTGGAGGTGCTGCCAGATGATAATATAATTGCAAACAGGCTTTTTGCCAAATGAAGTATACCAAGAGTAGTTGCCTCACAGTTGTTGGCAATATTTTTTTTTTAACTCTATTAAATATCATTTGATTGCTCCATATGTTGTTCCAGAGGGACCCGCTGCTGTCTGGGCTTACCGGAGATCTCACGGGTGTTGGGTGTGTGTGTGTGATGCTTTGTACTGTACAGCACATTGGACTTGACTGTAAACAAACCAGGCAGTCTCTTTTTTTTCTCCTTTTTCTTTTATTTTTTTTTAAATTGTCTCTGATCATGCTTTAGAACAATTGCATTTTGTCAGGATTTTAGCAGCAAGTATCTTCATTTTATACTTCTCTGGGCCAGCAACAGTTACAGTCCTGGTGTGCAAACTCTCCCGGCACCGACGCTACCAGGCCTGACACAGTGGCGTTTCTCCAAATCCCACCACAGGGAGCAGAGAGATTCTGACTTTGGTTAATGCACCTTCCGTTAGCACCTCACACAGAAGATGGCAGGACCAGGTGGTGGAAATTAGCACTTCTGATTACTTGATTTTGGGGGATAGGATTATCAAAACCCCTTTGCTAACCGGCATCATATGTGGACTGTAGAGGATGCTGAAGCTGCTGTGCAGAGTTAATTGAAGAGCCAAGGGTTCGTTCTGTGAAATATCCTGATCTCTCTTTTTTTGTTTTTCTCTCCAGTTTTAGCAACCGCATAAAGTCGAAAGTCTATTTTTGCCGTATCGCCGACATCTGTAGAAACCCACTGCCCCTGAGACATTTCGTTTCTGTCACCATGAATGTTTCTTTGCTTTCGACGATGCCCTGAAATTTGATTCTGACAAGGTCAGAACATTGCAGTACAGTGTGAAACACCGGCCAGGCCACACTACAGGCCACAGACGCCTCCCGGCACGCGCTGTTGGGAGCGACGGCGAACTCGGCGCGCCGAGGGGCTCTAGGCAGCGCGGGAGCCGCGCGGCGGCCGGCGGGAGCTCACACGTAGTCACTGGACGCGCGG
>VZSV01000053.1:4507875-4519312 GCA_013398735.1 Nothocercus julius
CGCAGGTCCGGCGGCAGCGCCAGCTCCGAGCGGTGCCCGTGGCACTGGTAGACGCCGGTGCTGTGCCACACGCACTCCATCCAGAGGCCTCTCGCGTAGGCCACCGCTGTGAGGATGGTGGTGCCGGCACGCGCCGCGCGCCACCAGTGCGGCAGCAGCGTGGCCACGAGCGTCGCCAGCAGGCCCAGGAGGCCGAGGAAGAAGCCGAGCAGCTGGAGGGCCATGCTGGCCATGGCGACGCTCGCCCTGCTTCCTCTTCCTAAGAGAGCGCCTCCGTCTAAATTCCTTCGGAGAGCCCAGGCTTTTCTTGGAAGAGATGCAGCTGTTTTACTTTGACACCTTCCGCTGCCCTAATAAAAGGTAATTGAGGGAAAAAGAAGTTAATGATCGCCCAAACGCACTGCTGCCCCAGCCAGTGCGGTGCTTTCCACAGGCAGCGAGGGCAGTAATTAGCATAGTTATCGCCGCTAATCGTGTTTTTTGTGGAAGTAATGGGAAAGCAAGCTTCCCTCTTCGCTTATATAAACAGTCTTCTGCTGCCCGCTGGGAAGCAAACTCACCAAAACTTATGAAATGGAAAAGAAAAAATATTCCAAATTCAAATATTCTCCTTCCCCGCAGACTCTTCAAAAAAACAAACATGATTTCCTTTCTAAAGCAGAGAATTAGCTAGTGTTAACACTTGGAATGAATGAGATTTATAAAGTAGGGGACTGCAGGTTGCTTTACATGATGAAAACATTCCCAGAAGGTCATAGCAGGACTACAAAAACAATAAGGGTGTATTTGCTCAAGCTAGGGAGCAAAGAGAGTGATTTAAAACCTGTGGAAGAGGATAACAAGTATTGGATTAAAGTTGCTTTCCTGAAGTGCCAGTATTTTTTGAGGTTGCGTTTTAATAAAGCAACTCAAAGGGGAATAATTTTCATTAGCCTCTGCAGAGTTTCGGTTTATGATTTGAGGTTGTGAGCTAAATGACAGCATGTGAAACCAGATGTACGTGGTGGAGCTTCTGAGGAGCAACACCTTCGCAGTTTCATTGAGTATAAATTCTAGCGGAAAAACAAGGAATAGGAACTCTTCCTCCTGTATAAATCGCACTATAAGTGATCTTTTCCAACGGCTGCCTTGCAGGGTCTGTTATACATCATGCATTATGTGTGTGGGCAGAAACCTGATATTTTAATATATAAAATAACTGTTGCATCAAAATCGAACTTGGAATTCAGGAACAGAAACAAATTCAGGCTCCGGTCCTGCAAAGAGCTGTGCATGTGCTGAACGCATGTGCGGAAGAGAAAGCCTAAGTGTTTGCAGGACTGGCCCTTAGCAGGCAAAGGGAAGAGAAGCATCTGGCAAAACTAATGAAGACCATTAGAAAGCAAAATAACGCAGAGTGACAAAAGCAAAGGCTGGCTTACATTCCCCCTGCCTCCCTAACGAGGCAGGACTGCTGGAGGTGAGTATCAGGGCTGATTTGGGTCTTCAGATGACATCATGGCATACGCTGATCCCTGCATAACACAAACACGGGATGCCTCTTGCCAGAACAACTCAGAATCTACCTTGGATGTCATTCCAAAAGGAAAAAAAAAAAAAAACAGGGATTATTTAGGCTGCGCAGGGCAGCAATAGAGAGCGGAAGACAAACTCGTACTTACGCACGTTCTTTTTCATATGTTTGGAGTGTGTCTGCTATGCACAGACATATAGGGTGGGAAGGAATGTAATATTGGACAGGATCTGTGGAGAAGTACCAGGCCCTTTGACTGTAAGGCAAGAGAAATAACAAAGACTGGCTTTGCTTTAGCTTGGCTAATTTTAGGAGGCATTTTACTGCTTTTGGGGCTTCGTGGCCTTTCAGATACTCTGTACGCATGCTCAGGTGAAAACAAGCTATTTTATGTGCTATCTGAAATAATTTGCAAATAACCAGAAAAATGCAGAAGTTTTGATATCAGAAATCATTTCTCCAGGTACGTGCCATTGAATCTCTCTGGATTCTGCCAGGGAAGATCCCACTGCAGATTTCTTTCTCTTTGTCACAGCTCTCACAGAGTATTTGATACAAAGGTTCATACGTTAGAGCCAAGCACAGCGCAGAGGAGCACAGCCAGGAACAACCAAATGGGATATCTCCAGCAATACCAAACCTGGGATTTCTGTTCCCACCACTTGCTAATGTAACAGCTCGAGAGTGCTTCAGCTTCTGTCTTTCAGTGTATTTGGTTTGGGCTCACATAGTAAGCATAAGAAAAAATAAACAGTATTTTACCTTTTTACGTTATAGCTTGTTTCCTGTGAAGTGTACCATTGTATCTAAGCATGGAACATACTTAGCAGAATTTATTTTTATGATACTTCTCCAGGACCAGGGAGAACTAGATGGATATTTGGGGGAGAGTGAGGGTGCAGGAGAGTGAAAAATTTATCCAGGTCCCACGGGAAATCTGTAACTGAATGGGAAATAGAACCAGGGCCTCCTGTGTCCTAATACGGTCCTAACCAGAGCACCATCTTTCAAATAAATCCCAGGTCTCCTCAAACTCCACCATCTCTCCCTTGGTATTTTTCCCTGTGCATGTTTGCAACGAAGGGGAGCCCAAGATTATGCTCTGCCCAGTTCTGTTACGCATTACACCTGTGCATTGCACACCATCCAAAGGAGTGCTCTAGGTTACTCTTGTAAGCAAACAGGCTTTCAAGGTCAGGCATTAGGCTTTGCAGCTAATCCCAGAGAGAACAGGGTATGAAAGGTAAATGTGATTTACACTACCCTTCACAGGAAATGTGAATACTCTGGGGCTTGGCAGCAGCTATTTTTAGATATCATTAAGGTACTATTTTTAAACATTAGCTATTAAGAGCCTTCTAATTTGGGAAACTGGTGTTAATTAGACACACTTGCTTGACGTCATGCTTTCCATGTGCCTTTCTTACTGGATGCCAGCCGCCCCTGGCGTTCAGTAATGCTTTAGTTGCTGTAGAACAATCTTCTGCTCTCTACTTAAGTCGCAAAAATAACAATAACTCAACACATTTATCTCTCAGAACATCAATGGCCTTGTTAAAATACCTCACCTTACAGCTCTGTTCCTAAGTGATGGTGTCAGGAACATGACGGTAGAATCAGGTGAGCGGCTGGCTGAATATTTCTTGTGGGTTAAAATACAGGAACCAAAACAAGCCACCTTTCTGCATGGATGGTATTTACTATTGTTCTTTTAGAGAACACAGGCCAGCGTTAGACTGAGCCGAGCTGGGGAGTGAGAGAGCCAGAGGCAGCTTTAGGGGGTGGCAGAGAAGGCAGCTCTCGCAGGCAGCAGAGGAGGAGGCTGCTAAAAGGCTTCTTACTCCTGCAGGGAGACAGTGGTGTTACTGCCCAGCGCCCAGTCGCCTTGGTGGACAGGAACAGCCTGCTCAAACTAAGCTGGCAGTTCGCACTTCTCATCCCAACCTCTTGCTTGCTCTGGCAGAGCCCTGCTGGCCCTGCTTCAGCACACGCTGCTCGTTCCCTGGTGCCCCCTTTAGCCACAGGGGGGTCCGCCTGTACCCCACCAGTACCAACACAAGCAACGCGGGCAGATCTCATGGGCTGTCCTCCAAGCCTCTCATCTCAGACACATTATTTTGTCTTCATCCACTTGGTGCAATTTGGCCTAGACTGGCAAGAAGCTCAGTGCTGGCTCCAAGCTCAACACATGCAGCAGACCTGGTTTGATTAGCACTGATATTTTGCTGACAAACACTGAGTGATGGATCCCAGTGTTAAGACCCCATAATTGGACCATGAAAAGAGCAGGTCAGATACATGTTTAGTCTTCATGGCATATTCCATCTGAGCACGGCACAGTTGTAAAATAATGTGAAAATTTGTGAAGAGAGACTATGAAACATTTGAATTTCCTTGTTCTGCCAGCTCATGCCGGCTCTATTTTTATGAGCATGAGGATTGGAAAACCAACCTTTCCATATAAACTTTTGTTTTGTCTAGGGCTGGTGTGATAAAAGAACAGCTATAGCTGGGATTGGTCCGTGGTGGCACGTTACACTGGGCTCTACCACAGCTGTGGTAGCCTTGTGAGACATGTCTCCAAATTAAGCTCCAATTAAGGAGTAGAAAATGGTGTCACTAATCTGAGTATTTACCCAGGATTAAATAACAGATGCATGCTTTACTTCTGTCTCTTTCATCGTTTCTCCTTTCACTGTTCCCCCAC
Organism: Nothocercus julius; assembly: GCA_013398735.1. Taxonomy (NCBI): domain Eukaryota; kingdom Metazoa; phylum Chordata; class Aves; order Tinamiformes; family Tinamidae; genus Nothocercus; species Nothocercus julius. The sequence goes on from VZSV01000053.1 coordinate 4,512,096, forward strand.
CCATATCATTCTTATCCCTTTACTTCTGTTCTCTCCAAGCCCTTTCTCCAGATCTGTGAAATGCTGCTTCTCATGCAGATTACGGCTGTGGTGCGTCTCATCCCCGGGTTGCAGAAGGTTCTGCCAATGAATTTTAATTCAGTGATTTCTTTATTTCTACAGTGTATCCTTACTTACCCGTGTTTTCACCTCACATCCTCAAACTCTTTACTCAAAACCTCAAATTTCCTCAAAAACTCTTAGAATCTCGCAATTTCAGCCTCTGCAGTGCAAGCGCAAAGTGATGAGAATAAATTGTGCCCTCTGGACTTGATGATATCTTTTGTCCTTACCCGTCCAGGCTACAGAGTAGGGAAACATGGGGCCTGAAGTTCTCCCTGTTGTGGACGTCAGTTGAGCCCCTAAGCGTATAGGCTCCTTTCATATGCTGGTGTGATCCTGTCTCATCCCATGTAGCCTGAATTCCTGAAGTGGGCCGCATGTCTCAGTCCCGGCCAGAGCAGAGCTTTAAGGTACGAGCATGCACCACTTTTGCAGGACAGCAAGGCAGCTGCCTGTTGCTAAAGGGCAAGCCTGGCTACTCGCCCTCGCCACCAGGACACTCAAATGCTGACTTTTTCTGGAATGTTTGGTGGGTACTTTTCAGTCAGTAAGAAGAGATCCCTCCATACATTGGATGTGGGTGGGTAGATCTGAGGGGAAATAAGGCCTGCAGGGCTCACAGCACAGTTCTCGTTTTTTTCTTTTTTTCTTTTTTTTTTTTTTTTAAGAAGAGATTAGGAAAACAATAAAAAATTGAAAGGCACATTGTAATCAACCCTGATCCAACACCTACTCTCTTCTGTGAACTAAGTCCTAAGGCAAAGCTGACATTGAGCACCATAGCACAGCTGCAGCTCTGCCAGATGTGCAAGAGGAGCATTAATCCCTATTCAGAGTGACAAGCCTTCCAGAAATTTCCATGTGTTGAGCTGTTGGTCTTTAACCAGTCTCGTGCCATCTCACTGCTTTCTCCTACGGGGACTGGATCCTTGTCACACGCACCAGCATGATCTTTTTGCATAGCTTTTGCAGGATCATTTTTCTAAGGATATTGTAAGCTGGCAGAGCTGTTTCCATTCTTTTTTGTTGCTTCTGCATGAGACCAGTCATACATTATCTCCCCAACAGTTTCTGTTCCGTTGATGTCTGTTAGAAACAGTCTTGAAGGGACTCCGTATCCCTTGCTATCACCTCCATCTTTCAGTGAGCCATAGGGTCCTTTAGGGAGTGGCTGACATGTCAAGTGGGATGAAGGGCCAGGAGGGCTGGTGCCACCTTCCTGAGCCTGCCGGAGGTGTCTGAGAGGATCTAGTTCCCTCCCTAAGATGCTCCAGGAAGGCACCTTGTGTTGGGTTGCCTGATGCCAAACTGTGGATACTAGGACTGCACTGCGAGGCAGGTTTTGCACGGTGTCCATAGATTGGACACTCTCCCCACAAATGCTATGTATAAGTATGTATATTTTTCCAAACTTGTGCGCATAGATCTGTTCATCCACAAACTGCAGAATGATAGAACCAAACTGTAGGACTGTAGAACCACGAAAACTGTTCATCTGCACCAGAGCCTTAGAAGATTCTGGTGGTTTGGGGTAGCTTGAGTTTTGGGTGCTTAGTTGGAGGTACCTTCAGACGTTCAAATCTATCAGGTAGTCAGGTCCCTATTTAAGCCCTGACTAAGAACTGGGAAAGTTAAAATCATTTTTCACATCTGCAACTGAGTCTCAGGGTCCAACCATAAAATCTGTCTGTAAGAAACAAAGGAGAAAATTATCTGAGAACTAAGCTCTGATTATATAAAAATGATCATTGTTTTCAGGCTGAGAGAGACAGGCATAGTTATTTGGTGGACAAATGAACAAAAGCTCTTGTGCTTGGACCACTTGCAGCTCATATGCTCTGAATTTTTGCTGAATGCAGCTGAGGTTGCTGGTTTTGAATGATAATAAACATCCATGATGTGGTAGGGGTACCTCCCTATCGTATAACATGGAGGAAGATATGATGAATGGTACATTTACAAAAAGTACTTCATACAGTGTGGCTACTTAATATCATAATAAATAAAGGACGGAATTAATGTCTTAAAAGAGCATTGTAACAGATATACACTTTAAAATGTGATTTCTTATAGCAAGTCCCTACTTCCACTGAAATTGGTTTACTGAAGATAAAGGATGTTTGTTTGCCTATGGGACACTGCTGGATGAGTAAGCCTAACATGCTGGAAATAATAGACTCTAATGTGTTGACTGTGGCTTTGGAAGAAACTGTGCTGGAGCTGTCTGGGCAACCTTAATTTGGCTCCTTCTGCATGCACGTTATGAAGTAGCGCATATGTGCATGATAAAATAGCTTTTTCTTCTCTACAGCCCATCTCTCTCTCAGCCCTGAGTGACGGATTATATTCAGAGAAGAGGGATGGACGAGGCTGCTCTCAGGGAGATTTTACCCACGTTATACCACAAAGTTCCTGCGGGCTGTTGGGCAAATCATGGAATCCATTTTTGTCTTCAGGGGGTACCAGGCATGACAAGCATAATGATTAACAAATTCAGTGGGAGAAGAGACCAGATAATGTGCTAGGAAATAGTACTGTGAAAGGCAGGTGCCTGGCTCCACTTGTTAAGCTCCAAATACTGAGCAGCCTATCTGATTATTTGTTTTTTTTTTTCCTTCTCCACATGTGAATTGGAAATAATTTAAATTGAGGATAAAATCATTAATGCTAGAAACAGTAAAGTATTGCAGTGAGACCATTATTCTATACTTAATATACTTAATAGAATACTTTCCAGAATAATATACTGGAAAGCTAATACACAGGGAAAAGGCAAGATAAGACTTCACCTCCATGTTTGCTGAGGGGGTGAAATAATTTGTAGTACTTATGCATTGGTACGCAAACAAATTTCTGTAAAATAAGGAAACATGGGAATGGGGACTCTACATGTTCGTGTACCAGCGTCCTAGGGGACCTTTTACTTCCAGAACGAAAGTAGCCAAATTAACATCAAAATATCTCCCCATAGCTTAGCCTTTGAAACAACCATATGCTTTTCTGGAACACGATCCGCTGGAACCAGGGGAAGGCTGCGTGTAGCCTGAGCTTTTATCAGGCCTGCAGATTAACAGGCCACCACATCTGCGGAGCGGGCTGCAGCCCCAGTGACGCAGAGCGGGCTGGGGGTTCTGCGCCCTGGAGGATTCCTGTCTCCTGGCGTTAGCTGGCAAATAAATCCCCGGCCAGTCAGATTACAAAAGCGTAATGGCTAAAACAGAGCATTTGTTACCCGGGAAAGCGGGGAGATGATGGCGCCCTTTTACCCCGAGCGGCAGAAGCCTTTGGGCCAGGCTCTTAGCTGGTATAAATCGACTACCTTCCGCTGAAGGAAGCGAGTGGGGCTACATCAATTTACGCGGCCGCAGCGTCTGGCTTCCGTGTGCCTGGGAGGTAGAGGCTTGGAGCGCTATTCCCCCGGTGCGCACGTGTGCAGCTCGCCGGCTGCCCTCTGCGTCCAAGTTGCTGCAATTTATGACCAGCGACGGCTGTGCTTGCAGAGCCTGCCAGGGGCACGAGCGCTCCCCTCACGTTATTCTTGGGCGATCTTGCCCGGGCTGTTCAGAAATGACTCAAGCCTTGGAGATCCTCACATTTCCTGTGGTGGGGGCTCCTCTACACTCTGCTACACTTCACAGTTTAAAAACACATGCAGAGAGCCAAGCTAAATTCTCATACTCTTTCTCCTAGCCATATTTCCTTGAGTCAGCCTAAACAAATTACCTCTTTAATGCGTATGTCCGGTAAACATCTCCTGATAGCTATCATGCTTTTTTTATTGTCCATGTCACACCTAGGCTTGCTCTCTCCTCCCCTTTTCCCTGCACTGTCATGCTATTGACATTACTTAATAATGCTTAGAAAAGTTTTCAACCCAATTTAATTTCATTTTTGTTGTCAGGTTGCGTGATGTATTGCATTTTACGTTGCCTTTGCCCCGGGACAGATTTTCTATTCAGCCGTGACATAAACTGATCTGGAAAAGGGATTGTGCTCTTCAGTCTAGCACAAATCTGTTCAGCCAGTGCTTCTTGACTCAGTGCTGGCTGCAGCAACTCCTTCCTAATATCAGAACCATTTTTTTGTTAAAGATTGAAATTAAATTTACCAGACTGCCATCATAGAGGATAACCTCTTAGATGGCCGTACCTTTCCAGCTTTCTTCCCTTTCTCTGGACTCCTTCTCGTCTTCCAGAAGAGATGGCTAGAGGCGCAGCCAGTCCTCCCCTCGCTCTCCCTGCCTCTGGACACCGGCCTTGGTGCGAGAGCAATCCTGCGTGGGGAGGCTGGGGCTCTCTTGTTGAAAGATCTAAGGGGAGAAAAAATGCACCGGTGCAAAATCTGAAATAAGATCTGGGCTGCCATGCTTCACTCAACGATCATGAAGGGAAAGAGCTGGGGGAAGGGAAATGCCATTTGCTGGTCCTGATCTAAGCAGGCTGGAGTCAGCAGGAAGGCCACCAGTGATTTATGGACACACTGATTCAATGTGCTTTTCACCTCGCCAGCCTGTCCTGCTCTTGGCCTGGGGAGTTTTCATCCCAACCGTTTTTAGTTGCTTGGGGCTTCGCAATCTCCTCGCTTTTTTATTTTGTTTTGTATTTTGGTTCCCTTACTTCCACCGAGGAAGATACCCGGACAGATACATGGACACAGTCCCTGAGCAGTCTGTCTACTATGTCCATGTATGATGGTCAAACCAATCCAAGCCCCGAGGCTCCAACACAGGTGGGTCAGCTCGCTGTGCGTGTGCCCATCCACCCACCAGCACACACACAGCATGTGCAGCCCGCCTGGGGCACAGGAGCTGGCTGTACACCTGTGGCACGCTTTGCCCACATCCTTTTGGGAAGTGCAGAGCCTCAGGAGCAACATGGATCTGGGAGACGAATACTTGGCTTGATATTTTCCATGCTGCCAAGAGGATCTACAAAATTGGCTTATTCTCCAAAATAACTTCCAAAAATAGGACAAGAGGAAAAGACCTCAAGTTGAGCGGAGGTTCAGGTTGGATATTAGGAAGAATTTTGACATGGAAAGAGTGGTGAAACCTGAGAATAGGCTGCCCATGGAAGTGGTGGAATCACCGTCCCTGGCACTGTTCAAGAAATGTGTAGATGAGGTGCTTAGGGACGTGGTTTAGCAACCATGGTGGGGACTCGCTGGCTTACAGTTGGACTTGATGATCTTGAAGGTCTGTTCCAATCATAATGATTCTGTGACTCTATGCACAAAGTGCAGCTTGTTCGGCTTTGCCAGGCCCCTAGCAACTTGGTTAGTGATGTTGCTCTGAGTGGGCTTTGGGACAGACACTGGGCAAATAAATGGCCCAAACCTCCTCATTCTTCTCGCACAATTTGGTACAATAAGGTATGTCTGAGAAAACCAGATATATGGTAGTTCTATGGATGTGCTTATGAACTCCATTACAGGCCAGGACCCCCTTGCTCGGCATCATACAGATGGCACAAGAAGACCAATTCCGCAACAACCAACCTGCAGTGCCGCTTCACAGCTGCCTTTCCTTGTGCGTGACCAAGTCACTAAGGGCCACTTCTGAGCTCACTGTTGTTGCTGTAAATGAAAAGCAGTTCTGCTGAAATCCATGTAGGAGTCAGGATACATCAGATTCGAGCCTGCTGAAGGCTTTCTTTGCTCATAGGTATTTGCCTTGACTTTGGACTTGTGACGCACTTGGGGAGATTTTACGTAAAGTTTTCAGTCCTCACACTTGAATACCCTAATGGGAGATGTACTTTATTCCCAGATTGACTTAAGTCTTTTGCTGTTAGCAAACAAACTGACAGCTGAGTAAGAGAGAGCTCAAGATCCTCGTGCCTTAATACACAATACCTGTGACATTAAGTGTAACACAAAAATTTGTGTTGAGTTGTGTTTCACTGAGTTCAAAGTGTCATCTTTCATTGAGCTCAGCATGTGTTGGTCTTTTCATTGCCATACTTAGACCTGTATTTGTTTTGATGGCTATATCTTTGGTCTGGTGTGAAATTCTCTCCACATCCTTGACACTTCCATTTGTCTTTCAGTACAACACTGGAATAAATAAAACCATCAGACACAAACTCATTCGTCTTTCCTGCAGGTCTCAGAGAGCACTGTAATTATTTAACTTCTTAAAAGTTTCACACTCTTATAACTCTCATAAAGTAGTTATTTAACTCTTGATATTTTCTCCCCACCTGTGATGATTCAATCTAGCCTGGGTTTTGAAACAGTCAGCCAGGAAAATCCCACAGTGCAATACAGCTCATTTATAAGGATCAGAGTTTCTGCAATAGCAAGCCTGCACTGCACTCTACATCTGTCTTATCTAAACACTACCATCACATCGTATTTAGGTTTTCATGGTAAGTTAAACCATGACACGTAGATTTGAGAAAGTCATACATCTGGCCTGGAAAGATCATTCCGTATTTTAAACATTTTGCGGAACAGCTCCATATTATTAATTCAGGTAGAGCACATTTGTTTTGGGAGGTTTAATTCTCTTGCCAGCAAGGGGGAAGCACTGTGGTCTTTTTTTTACCACAAAAGTTCTTACTTCTCAAACAAGAATAAAACCCTCAAAATTAAGTCAATGTTCCCTAACTATATAAATCATAGTCTTCCATAAATATCACAAAAGATTCTGATGTGAGAATTGTATTAGAACACAGGTGAAATTCTCATTCTTTCCCAGTGGTGACTTTCGCCCATAAGTGAGGAAAGAGCCAGCAGTGACATCTGATATTTCAAAATCAAGACCTCTGAATTTTAAAGCCAGAAAATTCTCATGATTAAGATGCCTTTTACAGATATTAAATACCTGATATAGTTTATGTTGCTTATTCATGGTCAACAAGAATACTTTAAAGCTTATATTTAGCATCAAAATCGCATGTATAATCTTCTCGCACTACATATATTTGCTATTGCCTAGCTAACATGGAAGGACACATACTAACTTTTTAAATTTCCTGACTTTTATGATTGTTCAATTTTGCAACCTTAACATTATTTTGAAACTAGGATTGTGTAAAATTTTCCTCAAGAGACTAAGAGAACTATGTGCTTTTGAAATGTTGCCTTTCTGCAGCTAATTTCCCTCTTCCTTT
>VZSV01000053.1:4520227-4569727 GCA_013398735.1 Nothocercus julius
TCCTTTCCTTTCCTTTCCTTTCCTTTCCTTTCCTTTCCTTTCCTTTCCTTTCCTTTCCTTTCCTTTCCTTTCCTTTCCTTTCCTTTCCTTTCCTTCCTTCTTTCCTTCCTTCCTTCTCCTTTCTTTCTTTTAACGGACAATCTCAAAGACAGGAGCAAAATCACAGGACCTCAGCAATAATCAAGTGTGTTTCTAATACCCTGCTGCCTTGACTTTTCCATGTTCACCGGGCACTCTTTCCAAGGCGCAGGTGTACATCTGTTATGGATCACAGCCCCAGTCTAGGAGAGCACTTGACATCGCTAGAACTTCTCACATATTTAAGCTGAAGTTCTTGCTAAAGTGCCTTCCTGGATTGAGGAGTATCTTTAGAGATATTTAAACTTGAAAGGAAATTGAATTTAATTTTCCTATCAATGCATATGGGATTTCAACAGGTGATGAATTACATCTAGTGGCTGTTAGCATGTGTATTCCCTGAACATGAATGGGAAATTAATTCTTTCTGTCTATATGGGATCATAAAGTAGCGTAATAAGTAGAAAGAAACTCTGTTCATTTAAAACAAAACACAGATCATTCTTGGTTTGCATCCAGAGTGTTTTGCAACTTAAGTTAAAGATTGGTTTCTGTGCCCATTACTGGTTGTTTTTCTATGGGTGAACAGATGGTGGCTCTTTTATTAGACAGTCTCTGTAAGTGAAAATTCCCCCCTTGTGAGGAAGGTTAGCCTCGACCCATGCAATATTTAAGCCCCCTTAAACGGGGTTAAAAAGTGTCTTAACTCTTCTGCATGATCGCTGCAATGAAAGAGGTTCTTACCCCTCATAAGCTGCATGGGAAATCTGAAAGGAGAAGCAGGGCAATGCCCTTCAGTCAGGTGCTGATGAACAACAGCAAGGGGCTAACCTTGGACACTACACCTATCTGTGCTGAACTGCTGTTTTTTACTAACGATTAAGTGGATAAAGGACATGTGATTCTACACTTAGATGTGTTAACTGCAGGAAACCACCTGTGCGACCATGACTGGGAGCTGCACTGAAGAAAAGCAATACCTTTTTAAACAAGGGCAAAGCATTTGCACTGCTAAGAGCACAAAAGCTTGTGGAAACAAAGGTCTTCCAAAAGGCTCAGTATCATACAGGAGAAAATGATTCACACTGCTACTAGCCCAGTCTTCAAAAACATACATGATGACGAGGATATTTATTTAATTTGGAAAATATGGGGTGACACAGTTTTGTTTCCTTTGAATATGTGTCTCCCTAAACCATATGCCAATGTCCTTTCATGAGCTGATGAATGCATTTAGTTTAGGTGCTGGAAGGAACAGGGGACACTTTTACAGTGTCACAAAGAATGGGAAATATGGTTTCATATATTTATTTCTCATTCACTTAAGCACAGTCCAGTTGACTGCTAGAGATGCTTCTGCAAATATCTGCAAAGGAGGGACCTTTCGGGAACTCGAGGCTACTGATACACCGTGCCCAGCAGCCAGTGCCAATAGAAATATACCCAATGTTCTGTATCTCTGTTTTCTTTTCGCTCCTGTTCCAGTGCAGCGGCAGATATTTTTCCCCCGGTTTAGAGGTAAGCGGTGCCAATATTCAGTCCTGCCTTCAGCTGCCTGAAAAACCTCCAGGAGGAACATGTGGTGGCCAGGGTTCTCCTGCTGTTGACAGCAGCGGTGGGAACAGCCTTGCGACCCTCGCCTCCCTCGCGTTGGTCTCCCTGGCTTTGCTCCGGGCAGCAGCCGAGGTGGCTCTGCCATCTCCTCATGAAGCAGCGGCTGATGTGGAAATTTTTCCGCATTCCAGATGCTGTTGAACTGGCCGGTGAGAGACCTGGGGCACTGGCAGCTCCTTAAGGTGAGGACAGTAAAAGCAATGGCCATGAGATTGAAATATAAAAGTCAGCCATGTAAGGAATGTTCTTTTTTTTTTTTTTTTTCTTCATTTTGCCAAACTAAAAGTCCTCAACTTCATCCTTTATTTGCAAAGCAAAAATCAAAGCAATGGCCCCTCTCTCCTCTTCCTCCATGTATACCACGGCTTGGTCCATATTTTTCTATTTGCAGTATTAGTTATTACAATGGTAAATTTAATTTTCACAGATTTCAGTATTACAACCTGACTGCCTTATTATTAGTAGTAGTAGTAGTCTCCTAGTACTATTTCTAAAATGGCAATATGCTTTTCAGAGGCAGTCACCTCTTCCAAGGACCTTATCAGTGCCCACTGCAGGCATGAAAAAAGCCACTTTAGTCTGAGACTCGTGCAGCAATTAACTTGCTGGTGCTTCCTTGATGCCATGACTCGTAATGATGAAAGCTCCAGACCTGCTGGCTCCGAGGAGTTACTTTTACTGTATCAACTTTTCACAAGTAATAAAAAGTATAGCCACATGAGAAATTGAACTTATCTATGCACCCCCAGGTTTCAGAGAGCAAAAGACTTCTAAACCAAGTGATGTGATTAGGAGAAATAAGGAAATGAAATCACTTAATGGGAATGTGCATTGCATAGAAGGAATCAATAAATAGTTCCCAGGAGTTATCAAGGGCTGTTTAATGCCTTTTGGACCTAAAGTATCTAATCCCTCCCCTTTCTGTTTTATTTGTCCTCCATTCTATCGCAGAGCTGGAATACCAGGCATCCTGTGAAGATCACAACAGCTGCTCAGCCCCAAGGCTCAAGGTACAGTGAAAGGGTCAAGTTTTCTTTATGTTATGTATCAGATTCTCCATGAGAACTCTTTAGCTCTCCAAGACTTTAAAGCCTTATTAAGGAGATGGTTATAAGCCTGTTTCCACACACACATGAAGCTATCCTGCTTTTCTTGGGGATTAATGTATGCTATGGAATAATCATCCTCAGGAATTGGCCAGTAGCAATAGTTTATCTGAATGCTGATAGGCAAAGCAGTGCAATGCATTGTGCTGTATGGCTGGCAAATCGTTTTAAAAAAGTATTTACAGCAGAAGAGAAAGGAGGTAATAAAAAAGTACAGGTCCTGTTGGTGACATCTGTGTAGCCTCCCTGTGAATAACATCAGAATTTGTCCCTAGATGTTTTCTGACTTACTTGTATTTATTTCACTAAACAAAAGAGACATTTAAATTAAGGTACAAGACTGTCAGTCTCTTAATTCAGCACCCATGGAAATTTCCATGCATTCGAATGAGTCCTGGAACAAGATTTTAATTCTGGGTGATATCAAATTATTCCCTTGTTACTGTTTACAACAAGAAGTTTTCAGAGAACATAAGCAACAAGAAGTTTTAGAACTACGGCAAATGCTGACTGACCACAGCTCACCACAGCTGATGGAAAAACTCAGAAAGGGACAAATGAAAGACATAATCTGAGCTAGCTGGTGATTTTTATTCAAGTTACTCTCAAGCAACATTACCTCTCAGCCCTTTTTGTTTTGTCTGCTCTTTGTAGACACCAAGTCTACCGAAATAGTTCACCTTAATGACTTATTCGTCCATTAGTTTGTCCAATTACTTTTCAAACCTGTGCAAATGTTTAACATCCCCAGCGTCTCATGGAAAATAAGTTCCACAACTTGACAACATGTTACAGCAAAAAAAAGAGCTTCTGGGTTATGTAGGCTTTTTTTCTAAGAAGTGCTTTGTTGTTTTTTGTTTGAACGTTTTTGGTTAGTTTTTGTTTGTTTGTTTTTTGCAGTTTTGAACCTGCCACATGCTAGTTTAATTAAATGCTCTCTTCCTAATACACTTGGATAATCATTCCGCATTTCCCCATTTAGCTTCTCTGTGCAGCTCACGATTTTGTAAAATAGATGCAACTGTGTAGGCAATACAAACTAACAGAGTTCAGGTCTCCATGGTATCAGGAGATCTGCAGTGATTTGGCTTTTCATTAGTGAAGCCACATTTCCTTTGTCTTCCACCTATGCAACCCGCAGTTCTCAGCATAATAAAATATAACAAGCAAGAGTTCTTGGCAAACAGAGGTAAGTTATTTAATGCCTGTTGAGAATCTGTCCTAGTATATTTAATAAATGTTTTCATTCAATAAATGTATACTCAGCTTTACGAAACATGGAAAACTAGTCTTTTTCCATCAAGTAACAAAATAATAATAATCTGGCAAGTAACTGCTTAGTCAAAGTAGTAAAAGGCCACTAAAGCCAAGATTTTCTGTTACAACCATAATAATAATTTGCTGGTGACCACCAGTCTTCAGTGAGGATTTCAGGTGCCTCTGGAATTTTTCAATTTTTGTGAAGTGCCAGATGACTCAGAGTCCATCCAGCTCTGCTGCTCTTTCTCACATTGAGTTCTATCTGATCGCAAACTAGCCTCAAAAGACAAGAGTTGAAAAATAAACTCATTCTGAGCAACAGCAATAGAATGTGATCCTGTGTTCCTAGTCTCTAAATGATTTTTGAGTAGCAGGAACCAAAGCTTTGCATATATCCTAAAAATAGTGGAGGTCTGGATTTATTACTGAATGTCATTTTAAAAAGATGTATGTTATTTCTATTAGATTCTGTGTGTAGAAGCTACATATTCTTAGACGGAAGACTACAACTTCTAAAACAAAAAGTAAATGAGAAATTCAGACTTCTAGAACTATGGTACTTCCACTCAGAAAATAACCCTGAAACCTCATCAGCCACATCTGTGTATATCACCATTCAATTATTACTGTTTTATTAAATTGCAAATTATTTTGTTTTACACCCAGTAGTCCAAAAAGAAGTTCTTATTGACAATCAGAGATACTGGGAAAAAGTTAAATCAATAAAATGAAAAATGAACTACCAGTAATTACAGTTGCAGGGGTTGCTTCTGAATATACCATGAAAGCCATCTATATTTCAAACCCTTGTTGTTTTATTGCAGTAGAGCCAATCCACTTAAATCCTAGATGTACCAGACACAGAAGTCAGAGTTTTGAAAGAAATATGCTGAAAATCTAAAAGCAAAAGCCCAAGAAGGACTTTGAGTAAATTTTCATTCCTATGGAACTCTTCTGCAGAGAGGAACCACAGGCACATTTGTGAGGGAGTAAAACTAACTTCTCATTACCTCCAGCTGCCTTCAGGGCACAGATACCTGTCACAAACCCAAAGAAAGTCATATCCACAGAGTGATATATTGGCAATAGGTATACGTCAGAATAGATCACAAAAAGGCAGCAGGTTTTACAAGCCAAACAAGACTAATATACATTTGAGGCTGAAAAGAACAAAATTTAAGCAGGGCCTCGGGCTGGCTAAGCAACTGGTCACTCAGAAGTTGTTGAGTGCTTGCTGAAACCAATGGGTCTTGAGGGCATTTGGCCCCTTGTGGGTTCCAGGTCCTAAAGGAGAGACAACTACATTAGAGTCTTTCTTCCTTTCTTTCAGAGCAGATATGAAAAACTACAACAGACTCCCCTGGAGCAAACAACTCAGCAAATTCTGAGGTTGGCTGAAACTCCATTTTGCCTCCTAAATTGGACCAACAGGCTGCACTCCCGCTCCCCCCCACCAGAAAGCCCGTTGCAACGCCATCTGCTCCTGTCAGCAGTGTGAGCAAGAGCTCTCACCTACTAGCAGCAAATTTTTCATACCTTGCCTTGCCTTTTCCTGCTCAGGATGCAGAGAGCCAGCTCTGTCAAAGCGCAGGAGTTGTATCAACATTTTGATTTGGAAAGGAGGAGCATACAGAATTTATAATGGCTCACTGAGTGACATGCAATTTGTAGCTCACTTCCAAGTCCTCAGGCAAGTGGCAATAGGTCAGGAAAAGCTTTTACCATTGTTTGTTCTGGAATATAAAATCTTTAATCTTATTCATTTTAAAATGATACTGTCAGGTGAACAGAAATGGGTTTTGATAGCCACTGTGTAGAAAAGAGCATACCAAAGGGATGCTGTCTAATGTGTCTCGGGAGTCTTGGCTGAGGTGGAGAGGAAAAGTCTGCATGAGTCAGGGTGAGCACGTACCTCCTTCTTCAGTCCAGGGAGAACTGATGCACATTTACGGTAGGAGAGTTCTTCTATGTTCACCCCACAGAACACAATAATATTTACTTGCTACATGCCGGTAGCCAATCCACAATTTCAAAGTAACTTACAAAAGACTGTAGATAGTATGTTCCATGTTTTACAGAAGGAGAAATTGAGGTATAGAGATGCACGACACAGTAGGAGCAGTGCTTGGAGAAAGCTCCCGTATTTCCTGTTTCCTCTGGATTAGCTTCTCCAAAAGGAGTAAAGATCCCTTTTCAGGGCAGGAACTCCTGAGTCGCACCCTATCACCAAGTCTTCAGGACAGGTCCCATAATGCAATGTCAAACATCCACAACGTAAGCTAACAGCAAGGCCTCATAGTAGGACAGTGGTTGCCCATTTACATGTTGAGAGTGTGTGGCTGAATCTTTTACTATCTGGGAAGCCTACCAAAAGAGAATTACAGTCATTGAATAACACGGCCAAGAGAGTAAGCATTGCTCTTACAGGATAATTGCAAAGTAAATAAGGGTGCATAATATAGCATTTGCAGATTTTACAGACATTAAAAAGAAAAAAAAAAAAAAAACTACTTTATGCTACATTCAGAAAATGTCTTTCTATCAAGAGCTCAGAAAACAACCAAGTTAAAAACACTAGAACTAACACCTTCAAATTGCATTCTCTCCTAACACATATCGATATAGATATATAGTAATCACCCTGCTCATCAGCATTTTCAACATGGCAGCTCTTCTGAAACCAGAAAGGGATATCATTTGAATCTCGCCTGGTAGCACAAGAGGTCCACAGATGTATATTAGTGTGTTGATGATAAGATGTTCTGTATTTGGTATGGTCTGAGCAAAAACCCTCACAAAATGCTCTGAACTGTGTGGGTAAAAGAAAGGAAGCTGAAAATGGGTCAAGTTTCAAATCCGTTGGTATTGGCTTGCAATGACTGTCAACCATTTGAGTGGTGACTGTTTTCTTTAAGCGTTAAAAATCATAGGAAACTCATTTCAGAGAAAAACTGCCAACAATAATCTGTAATCAGCTATTTGAAAAGCTGCTGAAACATGAATCATTATCATAGGAACTATGACACACAGCCTATAAAAGCTGCTAGGGCCTCAAGGGCAAGCGAGACATCTAAGTTGGTACTAGAAGAAAGCCAGTTTGTGAGAGTGAGCCAGCCTACAGAAACAGGTATCTTTTCCAGAACAGGGCAATGTGAAACCAGGTGCTGACCATCCAAGACATGTCGAAGGGTTCACAATAAAGAAAATTCAGCAAAATAGTTCCTGTTTCTCTTGATCTTCTCCCGTGAGGACCTTTAGCTGTGAAACCTGTCAGAGCCTTGTCACCTTCCTCCTGTGTGTTGGCTGTGTCAGACCATGAGTTGGGCAAATACACTCTGTAGGTGCCTACCTTTCCAACAGCCTTAGTTTTCCACCTCTTCCGTGCTCTGGCCACACTTTCTCTAGCTGTCTGTAGTCTGAAGAATATTGGAAATCAGATATAAGGAAGTCTGTTCCGGTAAATCATCTGTAGAAAGCAACTGACTGCAGCAAAAGAGAGAAACCAAGAACTTTGCAGGAGCTGTGGTCTCACCTCTGTTGAAAGCACTGGCCCTCCTGCACCTGAAGTGCTATGTGGTCTTAAAGTTCCCATTGCTCTTTCTGTATCAGGAAACCAAAACAACAACAGGAACACCTCATTTCATCTGACACTAGCCAGGAAATTGTGCCCTTTACATTTGGACATGGAACTTGGCTGAGCAAACCATGCTTTCATCGCCTTCAGGTCAGACTATTGCAAGCAATACGTTCTCATGCTGGAGTTAACCACAAAAAGGCACTCAGGACCTGTGACTGGTTCATAAGACTTGTCTTGAGTCGGACATGCCAAAGAAAGCACTTCACACCAGTGCTCTGCACTCCCTCTGGAGTCCTGCTCCAGTTCAAAAACTGGCTTCAAAGATCTTGTCTTTCAGCTGTAAAACCTTGAAATTGCACAGGCATGGCCTAACTCACAGTCCATCTTTCTTCTCACTTCTTGCTGTGATCAGTAGCAACAGCAGGTAACATTTTTGAAAGCAACAGAAGAGATTTAGGAGCCTTTAATCTTTTTACAGTACTGTGGCCTGTGCTCCTACATCACTCGGACATTTTTCAAAATTTTATCTGCGTGTGGAGTCTTAGGATCTAAAGGTCTTATGCACAGGAAGGTGGTGCAGCCCCTTGCTGAGCCCAGCTTGAAAAAGGGATGTCGCTGATTTAAAGCAAGATTTTGGTATCCTATCCCGCTCTGATCTACCTGGCATCAGAAACCAGGCAATAGGCACTTTCCCTTAGAAGGTCTATAGTAATTGAAACTCCCTCATCCTCCTGCAGCTGAGAGAAGACCACAGACTGTTGATTAGATTTTCCATGGAGCTGATTCACTATCCCGTTGTGGAGGGTTCAGTAGTTTATTTGGCTTCTCTGCTTAATACTGAGAAAAAAAAAAAAAAAAAAAAACACACACACACACAACAGAAAGTCCTTTGTGTATGGAAGTACCCCAGAAGAGAGGGGATAACTTTTTCCAAAACAGTTAAGTACTGTAGGAGCTACATCCTTTTCATAATAGCCCATACCACAGAATTCACCATAAATATTCAGAGTGCCTCTCACTGTGTATTTAAGCAGCAACTACTACATAAAACTCCAGTATACCTAGCAAATTCTGTTCTTGCTATCGTTAAGTTCAAAGGTTTTTTTCTTCTTTTCATTTTTTCTGGAGATTCAGCTGGAAAAAGGGATTTGGATGAATGAATAGGGGCACACAATTCCTCACGCTGAGAAGAAACGATGTAGATGCCTTGTAGGTGAGGGTCACAGAACTCAGATATGAAGGAAACAAGCAGAGAGAGAGAGTTGCTGGGATAAGGAATAGTGAAAGATGCTGTAGAGAGCGAAAAGAGAATTTGATACAACATATAAAGCCTGTTGTAAGGGAAGAAGATGATTTGAAGTATCTGAAGTAGAGAGGCAGGGATGGAGATGCACAGTGATATAGGGCATTGGGTGCAAAGAGTTCAAGATTTCTGAAACATGTTTGGCCTGCAAATGTGGGCATATTCTCCCTCACCCTTGTTTCCTTTGGGAGTTGTTTTGCCTCTTTCTTGGAGTCTTCTGAATTTGATAGCTCTCATCTTGAAAACCACAGGAGTCTGAAATATTAGTGGCCATAGTTCAAGCTGAATATAAAGAAATGCAATATTCAGCCTTCAAAATAACTGGAGACATTTCCATTGTCCCTATCAGAATGACATTTAATCAGTGACGTGATTAATCAGTCACACAAACATAAACAATAGGGTTTTACCATCCTGTAGAATGACAAGGAATAAGTAGCAAGGACTAAAGTAGTAGATAAGTATGACAGAAGAGCTAAGTATATATACATACGTGTGTGTGTGTGTGTACATTTGCTCCAGCTTAGCTATTGTCTTCTGACTTTGTACTATATCTTTCTTATTTCAAGAAGCCTCTAGTAAATGTTTTGCATGTAAGCAATTCATTGTTGTATGAATCAAGTCTTCTTGTCTTCTTCAGGTCTGCCCTGCAGTCCAAGAAAGCAGAATTTTACTCTTTATCCTAACCATATAATTGGTTTAACTGACCTGTATTTCAAATATTGTCCTGTTCCGCATTTATTCCAAACCTATATTTTGCAGCCCATTCTAAAAATTCATTCTAATTCAAGAAGGAGTGGGGAAAAGATCTATCATGTTTCTTTATATTGACCAGTACTTGACTATAGAGGCAGCTAACTGAAACCAGAGTGGGATAATGTAGCAGAAGCTGGGACCTTTTGGGTCTGTCTCCCATCAGGAGTGTATTAATGGTACAGTGGTGATCAGAGCTGCCTGCCAAGCAGTTAACCTTGGTTCAGTTCCCAGTTGGTTAAAACCCATGATCCCTCTCCTGCTGTTACTCTGTGACCACGTTGGTTTTCTGCAGGGGGATGATGTGAGGGCAGAACAGGAAGGATGACTAGTGGCATACCTGAGTATTTTCTTACTACACCTTGCTTTATACAAGTTATAAACTTCTGTTTGCGAAAAGATACAGCTGTAAATAGAATATGGGCATATTCCGATAGAATATGAATATTCTGAAATTCAGCCCAAATACCAATGGTTAGGTCGGTGCAACTCTGCCAAGGTTTCACTCAAAGACTGAGGCCAAAAGATAGGTCCTTGTACTTTTAGGAACAGCTCCCTCAAAGGACAACTACATCACACAACTGACGGCTACTCAGATTTTCTTTCAAGATTGTGCAGAGCTTGTATACTAAGAAAAGAGAACTCATAAAACAATATGAAACAGCAGTGAATGTGAATTCTCCCATAAAACTGTGAATTCTCCCATAAAAATGCTGCTCACTGTGGGTGAAGGTGGGCAGAATCTCAGCCAGTGTAAAAGACAGGAATTGTGTTCCTTCGAATTGAGCTATCACTTGGAATGTGATGATCAGAAAACATTATAACAGTTGTAAGAAAGGCCTCACAGCCAATAAAACTGAGACACAACGTTTAAGGCCACAATAGGCTCAGCACAACGTTGCATGTGCTCAGGGACCACAGCATGAAATGGAGCCTGACAGACACACGCCAGGAGTGGGCAGAAGAAGTCATTCGCATCAAGCGAGGTTCCAGAAAAAAGCTTTTTTAACCATTCTTGCAGAAGTCAGTGGAAAAGGTACCTTCTGCATTCTTTTTCTTCAGAATAATTTTAGAAAGTCCCACTTCTCCACGACTGGCATTTGTATTGCTTCCATAATAAGCCATAGAACGATTTGCTGTGAGACCTTTCTATGCGCATAAATAGGTCTCTAATGTATAAAAACTCCTCCTGGAGAGTATATAACACAGTTTTGGGGTTTGTGCAACTGATAGCAATGTGTTGTTTGCTGCTGACTTTTTCAAATGAAGGCTTCTACGTAGCTCTTTAAGAAACAACTGGTCATTTCCTAGCAGCTTAGTGCCGATAAGTAGAGCTAATAAGAGAATCTTACAAGAATGTTTAAAACTCGTGTGGCTGGGATTGAATTCATGTCCTCAAACACTGTAAATGGATCCTCCTATATAATAAGGGCTTTTGCAAATCAACTTCTTCCTCATGGGAAAAGGAGGAATACAAGAAACGGCATAACTACCACCACTACTAAGCACACACTTCAGTTTACTTTACAACAGGAAAGGATTTAAGGATCTGCCTTTTCTTTTGCACAAATTAATTACCAGCTCTTTTATCTTTAAGCAAACTTAGAATAGACCCAAGGAGAAATACAAAAATATTATACTGCAAAGGCAATATTGACATAATTTTTAACGCTGTAAAAGTCAAGCAATATGGAATGAAGCTTGAAAAGCTGTCTTTACCTCATCACTCAAGCATAGATATTTACGGCAGCACCTACTGCCTGCAAAAGGAGAGAAAAGGAAAAATAGCTCTCACTCAAGCTCATATGTGCTGTATTTGTGGGGAGCAACAGGAACAGTGCAGTGGTTTGGGTTTTATTTCCCTCTTTTCTTTTTTTTTTTTTTTTTCTGAGAATAACACTGAAAGGAATAAAAGACTTCTGGGCAGGTTATAGCTGTTTTGAGTCCTCTTTCCTCATGTGTGTAACTTAGCCAAATAAATATTTCCATTAGCATTATCATTATGAATCATGTTAACTGCATACAGTTCATATCAAATACACTGATTTTATTTGTGCATATAAGGAGTCCACTGAAGAACAAATGCTCTGGTTCTTCAAAATTCAGACCAGTTTGGGAAATTTAATGCTAATCACAAAACATCAGGTTTTGCAACAGGTACTTTTAGTCCCCACCAAGAATTCTGATAATGAAATATTACAGGAAGATTAGATGCACCATGAGAGACACCAGAAATTAAGTGTTAAGACACCAGAACTTAAGGGTTAAGAGCTTTGTCACAAGCCCAGCATTTCCAGAGGTTTAGAGTCAAGGCGACGGACAACAAAAAGGAGGTGCTTGACCTGTGCGGGCTGCTAAGCTGGAGAGCTGTACTTGGCTTTGCCTGATCAGGAATGTAAACGCAGAAGGAGTGGGAGCTGGTGGAGGTTAAAGTATATCATTTAAGTTTTATATCACCTACTTTTCTTGTAAGGGCACTGGTTAAGCCAGGAGTTTTTGCTATTCTCCTGTCTGCCAGGCGTGGCTTTCTTAACTAACTGGGCTGCTTTGTAGCTGGTGTGAAAGCTCACGTGAGTATAGTTTTGGTCTGAGGTCTTTTTACACCATGCAATGTTTGCTTTTCATCCTTCCCAGAACAACCTGGAACAGCAATAACAAAGAAAGATTTTTCTCTGCTCTGCCAATGGGCTTGCCTTTTGGGGGGCAGTTAAGCAGGCTAAATCCAAGGAAGCATAGTCTTTTCTGCAGTGCTTCTGTTTCTAAGGAAGCTGAGGGTCTTTTGAGTAACTGGGATATAAATTGGCGCCTATGCTCAGCTCCTATCTCCTGTTGAATCTCCCGTACTGCTTTAGGTGGGTGCCATGAAGATGGACTCCTGTACTTCTTGGGACCTGCACACTGCCCCATCTTGGTCCTGCTCTCACCTTCTAGAGATCACCTGGGCTGTAACAGGTAGGTCACAAATACTCACATTTTAGTGAAAAGTGGGCGCAAACATCCCTTTTCCTGTGGAACAATGAGCACCTCCATGGTGTCTCTGGGATGCTGATAAAAGCCATGCTCTTGCTGCCTTTCTTACACTGGAAGCTTTCAAAGGAACTGTCCTCTCTGCCCAAGTGCTTGTTTTTACAAAATGGCTAGGAACTAAGTGTCTCAGAAACTACTCCTTCTCTACCAAATCTGGTTGAAGTTGGCTGGGAAGTTCGAATTACTGTGGAGGCAGCAGGGCATAGGCAAAGTGAGAGCATAACCCTCCAGGTGGCAAGGCTTTGGAGTGCATCTCCAACCCAGGGGGTTTGGTCCCAATGGACCAAACACAGTCTCCCAAATGGCAACGCAGTTGCTCTGTATTGCTGTTTGGGAGAAGTAGCATCTAGGTTCTATCTTTGTATTGAACAATGATCCCACAGGCCATGATTGTAATAGGCAAATGCAGCCTTATTGATGACGTACACTATCGCAATGCCACAATTATGGATATGACTCAGGAAGTGGGAAGCCTTTGTATGCTGACTTTCTTTAGATCCTGGGGACTTAACCAGTGAAGTTCAATTCATACTTTAAGAAGAAATACAGTTGAAGTTGAGAGGAGAAGCATGGCGATCTCTCACAGAGACTTAGTCTCATATTTTGTTTTCCCCTATTGTAAAATTGTTAATATATTTTCTCCCTTTCACAGAAACACAATAGCAGTGTTAAGGCCAGTTTTACAGTTTTCATCCTGTACCTAAATCCTCCCTCATCCTGCTTGCCTCTTATATGAGACTTTTTGCTTGACCTTTCATATAGTATACATTACTGCTCTCTAGCACTCGCTCAGAAATAAGCATCCCACACCTGTGAGTGGAATTTCGTCTGGGCAGGAAAAATGGAAACTTCTCCTAATGGAGAGGGGTTTGTGCAAGTCTCGCTCTGCCACCACGACTCTGAGGTGCATTGCTGCCCATATGCAAGCAGTGAGCTGAGTAATATGCACCACGGAGATGGTATTTTGGATAGACTGTACTGGCAGAGAGCTAGGAAAATAATAGGATGGGGTTCAGGTTACTGCATCAGCGCTTTGCATAAGCAAAAATGTAGGCCACTGGATCTTAACAAGGTAGATGTCCCTGTGCCCCTTCACTGGCTTATGCAATGGCTGTAGAAAGCTAGGTGGCTTTTTGTGGCTTAAGAGCATGAATTTAATATCCTCTGTTCTGAAGCTCCCTTGCTAATTACAGCTCACTTATTTGCTGTGTGTTTGAAAAGTGAATTTTGCCTTAACAGTTAAACGAGAGTAGGTAAAGCAAGAGAAGCACAAACCAAAACTGCAGAGGTAGCGCCCCTTAGCACCTGCTTCTACACACTGTGAATTAATAAGTTCTTGGGCTTTATTGCAAGCTGGCTCTATTTAGGCTGGTGCTTGGCAAAGAGGTGTTCAATATGTACTCAAAAGGAGTGGGTGAATTGGTTTTCTGGCTCCTTTCAAACAGTTGCTGCCAGTTAGGACTGTCTGCACACATCCAAAATCTAGGAGAGACCGTTGGACCACACAGTGCGAACAAGAGAGTGTGCTCCAAAAATGGTACATAAATAATGCGGATATTATGTGCCAATTACTCCAAAGTGAAACTTGGCACATCTACACATCTTTGACCTGATTTTCCTTTTGATGTATAGAATAACTAAAAAAAAAAAAAAAAAAAAAAAAAAAGAAAAAAAAGAAAAAAAAGAAAAGGCTGAGACTTTCATAACTGGACCTGAACTTTTGTGTAAATTTCTGCTATTGATCTTTGCAGCCATAGAAAGGGCTTAGAAGCAGTCAAGAAGTAGTCAAAAGATTTCATCTGCTAGTGCTAGTTAGTTACAAGCAACAGGGACAGCAGCAAGCGCTTTAAACAACCTTCTGTGTAAACAGCCTCGTACCTGGGAAGGCTCTAAGTAAACACAGTGTTCTTAAACTGTGTAAGAACTATAATTTTTGAAAATACTGGCTGGTCAAAAAATACTGACAGATCCGTAGGTTAAGGCTATGCATTTAATTTTACAAATAATTTATTTTATATGTTCATCTTAGGAAAACACGTAAAGCAGGCTGTGCTACTCATTCTCCCTCATGCATACATTTAATAGGAAAGTGCCTGTTTTCCGCAGCAATAACTTACGATCTCCGTAGAGCGCTGTGACACGCGGGGAACTTGCCTCTACATGCTTCAGAAATGTCAGTGCAGAAGCTCATGGTGCTAATCCCTGGTGGGCTACAAGTGCTAAAGGGTAATACCATCACACACTTGATTAGAGCTGACATGCACCGAGCAGCGAAGGGAAATGGTACACCCGCTTGTGCAGAGCCACACACAGTGAGTGACACGCTCACCCAGCAGGGCTGGCCTGCTGAATGCTAAGTGAGGAGCCGATCTGCTGCCTGCGCTAGATTTTCCTACAGGACTCCCTCATTTGACATGCGTATCGCCTGAAGTGCATCGCTAGCTGATGCTGTGGAAGACAAACCCGAGAACTACCAGAGGGCAGTGTTCAAGGGGACCTTCAAAACAGGAATTGGAAACATATCTTCCCACACATAAATGATATTGGCAGATCCTTTCCTTAGGAGGAGTCTTGTGTCAGTAACCAGCTGCTAGGAAGTGGCCCAAGCTGCCTAAATTTGTCATGGGAGGAGAGGTGTCAGAAAATGGAGCATGCCTAGCTCTTTGGTGGAGAATGCAGTGTTGAAAGGGGAGTATTGAGTCCAGCTGACTATTTACAGTCTCCTAGGGACAAGAAGCACATGAGTGTCAGCACAACTGTCATCGAGGTGGTGACAGCAGTGTAGTCGGGTAAGGCTGACGGTTGAGTCCCGTCAATCTACTGCACCACACTAACACCCTTTACCTACAGCCGTGTGCCTTGCAGCATGAGAGCTCAGCCTGCTGTGGCAGACCAGGGTGGGGAATTATTTTCCTGCCCCTTGCCCCCTCAAACCCAGCATTAAAGAAACGGTGTTTTTGTAGTATGAACTTGGCAGAGAGTCACCAGACGAAGGGAAAAAAAAGGTCGAGTATAAGAATGTACATGGAAATATTTTATCTTTTTACCACTTGGGCTAGCGTGGGGAAGTAAGCCCAAACTGAAACCATGTGCTCTTGCAGGGAAAATCCCCCTTCATTTTCTCAGAGAAATGAAATTCAGGAGAATTCAGCGCTGCTCAGGCCCTTCTGTGAAGTACTGCCAAGACTCCCGAGAACAAATGATCTGTGGGAGCATCGATTCAGTAGTATCAGAGGTGCACCCCAGCACTCACGTGCACGCACACCCACCCCACTCGGCTCTGCTCTTGACATGGGAGCAGGGCATGTGCATACGTGTGTTACAGTGGGGTGAGGAGAAGAGCAGGGTCTATTTTAACTTGTCCCTTTCTCTTCCTACGCTGTTCTGCAGTAGAGCCATGTCCCTTTGCAGAAAGGTGTGTTGTGTTGGCTCTAGTCCCCAGAGAGATCTTCTCCCTCTCATATCCCAAAAGGGGGCTTGCCAACTGTACCTGGAGAGGAGGTGGGAGCTGTGGCCAGTGCAGAGCTGGTGGAAGGAGGAGGAACATCTTTCCCTCTACTAATGCCAAAGGTGTTCAAAAAACAATACACCTTGGACAAGTTTAAGTAATTTCGTCCGGACCTTCCACCCATTTTATCATTGCCAGAGCTGGATGTGACAAGGGGGAAGTGAAAGGGGAAGAAAGGCTGAAAAACTATGTGGTGCTATAGGGGAACTCTCCTCCCCTGGGGAGCTGCTGCCATTGAAAACAGAACCGGGCTGAAAACAGTGACTGTGGTGAATCCTATGTTGTTGTTGCTTATGAGACGCTGTGGGTATAGTGATGATGCCCTTGAGACGTACGGGCTTTCTTTCATTCCAGCACGCTGTTCTTAAACATATACTTTTAATGAGTGAAGAAATTCTGTCTGAGGAAACGAGCCGCAGGCCAAGCGGCCTTCTCTCGGCTTTCCGCTGGTTTCCCCAGCGGCTGCTAGCCCGAGTATTTTGCACGGAATACCCGCTAGGTGTCAGTGCGCCCTGCCGCTTCCCGCGGCGCCGCTCCCGTGGAGTGCGGGGGGCACGGCGCCCAGAGGGGCGGCGGGGGGCTCGTCCCGCCGGGGGGCAGTGCTCGCCCCGGCCCGGCTCTGCGCGCCCTCTTGCCACGCTCACCCGTCGGGAATCGCATGTCAGGAGCGGAAAGCGCTTGGCCAAGACCGGGCTTGTTGCATGCACGTCCCGTCTTAAAGATGCTGTTGGACGTTGAATTGCCATGGGAGTGTTGCAGGTTTCGGTGGACGACTTGTTTGTTCATGGCCAGGCCATGTCGTGAAGCAGTTGTTAAATGGCTTGCCTGATATTCTTCTCGAAAATAAGAGGCCCCAAATTTTCACTGTATTTTATGAATGCTGTCACCAGCAAAGATCCTTTAGGAAGTGCCAAGTCTGTGAAATGCAGATCTTTGCATTAGCCATTGAGCTCCGTATCCTTGCCTCCCTGGAAAGGTCATGGATGTTTTGGCCTGATGTGTTTGGTTCAAATTGTTCCAAAGAGAGGAACCAGCCCAACATTGAATCCAGATGTGGGTTCAGCATCACCCAGCCTCTCTATCCATGCTCACAGCTGTTGGGGCTTTCCTGATCCCATGTTCTGGGCCTATCTCAACTGCAGACATTTCACTCTTGATTTATTAAAAAAAAGATCCCACTGCCACTATATCATCAAGTCTTGGCACATCTATAAAAATGTACTTATTATAGTGTTTCAAGGGACTGTCTCTTGCAAAGAATATTAATATTCTTGAGCTCTAGCACTTAACAAAAAAAAAAAAATTTGGAACAAACCATAGTAGGTGATGAGGCAAGAGAGAATCCCTGCTTCAGATGTTTGATATATGTCTGAACTGTAAGTTTGGCAGAGCCTTCACAAAGCCTGAACAAGTAGGTCAGGTATTTGAACATTTATCTATTTTATTTGCTTTGTGGTGGATGTACAATACTAACACAAGAGCTCATGAGAGGTTTTTTTCTTTTTTCATTTTTTTTTAAGAGAAGCACGGTGCTGTTCAATGTAAAGCAGATTAGAGGACATAAATTAAAACTGAAATGCAACAGGGAACCCAATAACCTCTTTTATTAGGATAAGCCAGATATCTACCCTATTGATCTCATCATTACATAAAACAATATTAGGAAAAATTTCCTAGCTGACTAGTCTTAGTGAACTGTGCAAGAGTCTCCCCCAGGTGATGCAGTAAGCCCCACTACTTGACTCATTGAGTAGTGCAATGGACAAACCACTAGTGAACTTTGGGGAGCAATTCTGGGTTGGCAGAGGATAGACTAGATGAGCTAACCATTTTTTTTTAATCTTTATGTCTATAAATTTGTATTGAAAAGTGTTCTGTTTCAGCAAACAGCAGAGGTATATGGCCAACTATTTCTAGAAAATTCATCTTATTGCCTAAATTTTCTAAAATATGTAGGACTTCAGAAAAAAAAAATCCCTAACATATCTCTTTAAAACTTGTTCCTCCCATGAGGCCTGTAAACCTTCATCTTCCTCTCAGAAGAGAGATATATGAATTGTTTTGAACTATGAAACCCTTTGGACTTTTGTCATGGACTTGAGTCATATCGTTGTACCACTTGAACACTCCTAGTATTGTTGTGCGTGACTTTACATTTGGTGGGATTTTTCACGCAGAGGGAGCTTATCTACCATGTAGGGTATGGATGCTGTCTTACACTCTTGGTGAATAAGCAGATATTGGTGTAATTACAAATAATTGTAACTTTCCAGCATAATCGTTAGTGAGATCAACAAAGAACAAGGTCAAGCAGGGAGAAGCATAACAACACTCTTCACTGGAAGAGAGGACCAAGGCCTATTGTCTTCCGTGACTCACTAGACCTTTGGAAGTGGTGATGGTTTCAAGGCCCGAGCTCAGCTGACTGCTCATGAATTGCCTTTCAGGGAGGGATGCCAAAATGAAAATTTCTACTTCTGAGACCAATGTCAGGTATTGCTGAAAACTGAGGCTGAGATGGAAAAAAATGGTGGAATTTCACAATCACATGAAGACCCCACATCAGCCCATGATGGGGCTGCTCAAGAAGGTGCCGGGAATGAGAGGCCGGGGCTGCCAGAATGGCTGAAATGCAAAAAGTGCGGATTCTCCATTTGAAGAACCTAAAAATCTGCCTGGAGAACTTGCTAGAAGAAGTATTTCTTTGGATGAACTTCAGCAAGGCACAAGAACGGTGCTCTCCTGTCACACACTCAGTCTTTTTGTTTCGAATGTGGACGAGCACCTGGGAAACAGGAAGGCATCCAAACCCCGCGTTTTGCAGCAGGATGCAGTGCCTGCGGCTGGAGGTGGGCGAAGGGGCCGTCCCCTGTCATCCAGCGTGCTGGCACCTTGGGGGCTGAGGACCCCGTGCGGCGCGCGCCGCGGCTGTGCCGGCTGCGCCTGAGGAATGTGGGGAAGGGAGAGGGCACACACATGGAAACAGCTGCGCTTAAAAATCGCTTAAGTAACCATGTATGGGAGAGACATACAATGTGTTGAATGTCATCAGCAGCGAAGAAGTGAGAAAGAGTTGATTTTACCCATAAGCTGTCTACTTATGTTCTCAGTTGTGTGTTCAGTATCTAACTCCCCGTAAGGCGCTAAGAGATTTTTATTTTCCCCAGCCTTTTCCACTCTCTGATTTATAATAATTTGCTTTAAAATGGACAGCTGAACTACCTCCACATTATGGTATCCCTGAAATGCTCCTTAGAATGACCATATTGTACAGTCCTAAATAAGCCATGCCGGACAAGCCTTG
Organism: Nothocercus julius; assembly: GCA_013398735.1. Taxonomy (NCBI): domain Eukaryota; kingdom Metazoa; phylum Chordata; class Aves; order Tinamiformes; family Tinamidae; genus Nothocercus; species Nothocercus julius. Next base: position 4,539,758 of record VZSV01000053.1, read on the forward strand.
TTCAGCACCCTGTTTTAATCTACTCTTGTCAACCACAACTTCACTCAGTTCAAGAAGAGTTGAAATCTCTTTAATTATGTGAATCTTTAATTATGTGAAATCTTTAATTATGTGAATCCCAGGTAAGGAAGCCAGATCTCTGGCATGTGTGGTCACAGAACTGGATGCTTTTGTTTGTTTGTTTTTTAATGCTGTATCCAGTTGTAAAGCAGGCTAGGTTTGTGAGGCTTGTAGTGCATAAGTCATATAGTTTGATTTTTCAGGTAAAGAGGAAATTAAATATCTCCATTCACATCCAGACATCTCTGTTGCATTCAAACACCAAATAATATTTACTGATGTTTGTCAACTGAGCTACATTTGCTACTGGATATATTTCATTGCAAAACTGCATCTTATAACATGCCATCGGTGGTCTGTGACCACTGTCCTTGGCAATACTGCATTGCCACAGTCATATGGGTGGCAGTGGTCCTACTTGAACCGATCTGGTCAGAATACTTCATATAAATAAGCTTTTAAAATAAAGGAGTTGAGCTCTTCCAGATTTCTAAATAAGAAGAGGAGGACCCTAACCATGTTTACCCCATATTGTTTATTTATTTGTAACATAAAAGAAGCAACAGAATCTTTTAGAAAGAAAATTCTTTGATAAACATTTTAACAAAATGAGTGGTTCCTGTTCCATATCAGAAGTATGAAAGCTGCTCTGATGATTCTGCAATCTCCTTGTTTACCCTTGTTTATTTTAGTACATGGAGAGCTGTCTTTGCAGTACTATCTTTTCCTTGCCCGTGGTTTATGTAAAATGGCTCCTTGTGATTTGCACCAGGGGGAATGGGGCAAAGCAGCTGCTGGTCTTCAGCAAAACTCCATCCCACGGCATCTCCTGCTAAGCAGCTGCTGGGGAAATGGGCAGTAGCTGTGCAGCATCTGGGAGAGCGTGTGGGGTACCCTGCTTAATCCAATGACTCTCCTTTTGGTTTATGAATCCAGATTTTATTCATTTAGAAATAGGGTTCAGGGCGGGCTGCTGGGTGATGTAAAAACCACATCAAGAAGCCTCCTGGACTCAGGACTTAGAAGCAGCCCAAGTCCTGCAACTGAGAAGTCGCTTAAGTAACTCAATTCAAAGTTTGTTGTCCTCAGCTGCACAACCTGTTTCCCTGTGCTGTGCAGTGCAGCGAGGACTCTCTCTAAAAGCCTCGGTGTGAAAGAGGGTGACTATCCAAAACTTTCATCATAGCAATAGCTTGGAATGGGGAGGTGGGGATTTTCCTTTCCTGATAGAGGCAGAGCATCGAAGTCTTAAAATTGTCTTAGACTGGAATATTTGAAATGCTGACTTTTCCACAGAACATAATTTCTTCCAGAACCAAAGGAACAAAACTTGAAAGAATGTGGAAGAATATCTTTTACACCTGAACTGGAGCATACGCTAATAAGGACATGTATGAACTCTAGGATGCAATGCTGTTTGTCAGACTCTTACTGAGCCACTGATTTCAGACCCCCTCTCCTAAGGCATAATAGCTTTTTTTTTCTCTTTTTTATTTTTCTTTTTTCTTTTTTTCTTTTTTCTTCTTTTCTTTTTTCTTTTTTTTCTTTTTTCTTTTTTTTCTTCTTTTTTATTTCTTTTTCAGTAGGAGGCTACCTCAGGGTGTCAAAAGCATGAAGTGAACAAATTTAAAGAGCTTTTTTGTACATATATATTTATCTGCTCACAGATTATTTAACAAGTAAATGCAAGAATCTCTGATTTACTTCCTGAGTAGTACCCAGTTTGCTGAACGTCTTAAATTGCCAGTACCAGAAGTCAATACCTCCATTTAATTTGTTAGTGTTAGTTAATTTGTTAGTAAGAACTATGAAGCAGAATCACCCAGAAACATGTGAGAGTGAAGCTGGCGCTGGTCTCAGTTTCAGTTCTGAGAATTGCAGCACTGTGCACTTCTATATCATCTTGACATCATGAATCTGGTTACAGTTTATGACTAGAAGCATCCTCTATGACTACTTTGTAAGGGAAAAATTCAGTTCTTGTTTGGATTATTCTCAAGGGTTATTACATAGTTTTGAGATGAAGTGGCATCTGATAAAGATGCAATAATACAGTCATTGCACTGCTGTGTCTAAAACTGGCAAATACTTATGCCTTTCCTGTGTGTCTTATACAAAAACTGCCAAATACCAGTTTATTAAGGAGGACAAGCCTGAGTAAAACGGAGGAAGAATATGGATGATGAAGAAAGTAAGGGAACAAAAGGATCTCCAGACTCAGTCTTACTGACTTGCAGTCTAATTCATGATTTTGAGCAATCTCAATGGCAGTTTGCAGAGGAGTCACAAAAAGAAAACACATCTCCTAGGAGGTATAGCCAGTAATCCTCACATTACATGCTGAAATCAAGCCTGTCATATTGCGATCTTAATCTGAGTCCGTAACTTCCACTTCTAAACATTGCGCTCTGTGCACACATCTGTACGAAGGACAGCTTCCCATGCTGACCAATGCCAGTGTTGTAGTAGATATGGAGCGTGAGCACACTCGAACTGCACTAATTTATTATCTTTTCTGCCTTTTTTTTTTTGTAAAGTGTGGGAGTCTTAACCTAAGAAGCTACACAGAATATTGGCAAAGTTTGAATGTTTCTTGGAGGGTTCCTCCTTTTACAAAGACCATATTACAAACATTAAATCCATAATTATATACAAAATTAGATGCTGGGCACGAAGCCTATCTTTAAATCAAACTGGCGTGAGGTAGGGTAGTGTGACTGCAACAGGCTCAAAATCAAGTTATGAACCATGACTTGGCTCAAATTCTCTCCCTAGTCTTCAGTCATTAAGTTTGATATATACAGAAATTTTGCAAGGACACTTTGGAATTTCCCATTTATTTTTGCTCATATTATCCTTAGAATGGGATAGGAATGTTATAGCAATTCATAGACAAGTTCTGTTATCACTGAGATTTTATTCATGATGAAAAACGTAGTTATTCTGACTCAATTTGCTAATAATTGTCTTGGGAGATGAGAATTTGAACCTTCTTGTTGGACAAGGATGACACATAATTAATGGCAGCTACATTAGTGATCTCCTGATCATTGTCACTTACCAGGTTTTGGCTCATGTCACAGAGTCTTAGAGTGCACAAGCTGATTCCTTTTGGATTAAATTAAACCAGACAATGTGTTCCAGTGCTGCACTTAATGCTGTCCAGTTATTAATACATATTCAGTTCACAGGGTCAGACTAAGGCTAGTCTGAAGTAAACTCCCTTGAGTATTGTGGTCACTGGATCCTCAGCACTGTTTCTTCATTCTATAGATCCTTTCTTATCACGTCCCAGGCTTCCTGATGTAGATGTAGCCTTCAATTTGCAGTTTGATTGCCTAACAAAAACAACTTGGAGAATTTTTTTGTCAGACTTGGCAGTGGGAAGCTTTAACTGTGGAACCACGTGCCTTCAGGAGATTTTTACAATTTAAAAGCTCTCTTCAAAAAATACAGGACTTAACAAAAAATACAGGACTTAACTGCTCTTCTTAGGATCTGGTGAAGACTGAAGGAACCAGAACTAAAGTTTGAGCGTGAGCATCTGTAAGCTGTCGCTTTAGCAACAGATAAAATACCCCTGTCTAATAGTTTGTTGTTTGTCTTTGGTGCTGAAAGAAGCACAGCAGGATTTGGGTATGTAAGCAAAGCTCGAAGGCTTTGGTACAGAGGATCCAAAAACTGAGGCTGTGTTGTTCTGGTAGCCGTGCTTGAATATATAGCTATTTGGTTTCTGCTGGCTTTATATCATCAAAATCTTGGAAGAAAGAGATAATTTGTGAGAAGTTGTGAATCCTCTGTATTAGAATGCATGAGAACAATATGGGGGAGGGAAACAGGGGAAGAAAATGGACAAACATGAGGGAAATTATCACCTACACTATATGATAAACATGCTAAAGTTTATCATATGAAACACAGAACTCAAGCAATACAGAAAAGGTAAAAGCAGCATTTTGCTGCCTTTTTTACACCAAATGCAAATAGAAATAACATTCCTTGACCTGCTTTTTTTTTAGCAAATATGTGAGCTACATAAGATTCAAATCTAAACATGTCACTAGCTACAGAAGCTTTGGAACAGATTGATTGGCCAAAATCATTTTGACCATATGACTAGATGCCTTCCTAAGCTCTTAAATGTGTGGAATTCCCTGATTCATTCAATGGACAAACTGGGCAAAACAGTGTAAACTTCAGTCTTTGGGTCCCTCAGTTCGTATCGGCCAAAACTTTTGTGTCCTTCCCATTGTGTAGGCAAGCTGTTTGCCAAGAAAATCCAAAGGAAGTGTTCTAAACACATTCTTACTATAGCCTAGTGAAGAATGTACTCTACAGAGGTAACACATGCCCTCTGAGCGTTGTGTACACCGCATTGAAGTGAATTCAGACTGAGCATAACCCTTAGGCTGGTGCAGCCCCCTGCGTCCCGGCTCCAGCATAGTTGTGTGGGCTGCTCCTGCGTGTTATTGTATGACAATATACGGTATACATGTTTGGGTCCTCCTTTCTGCAGTTCCTCTTCCTGCTGCATTTGAGTCCTTGTCCAGCAAACTACATCGCAGCACAGACTTATATGGAGATTGCTCCTAAATGGAACAATCCCCCAAAGATGCCATTCCCAAATCATCTGTGCATGCATCTGGTGCTTGCACATGCTCTAAAAAAAAAAAAAAAAAAAAAGGAAAGAAAAAAAACAATGAATGTGATAAAAACTTGCACGCCTACCAGAAGACCTACATGCCTGATTATGATTGCTGTGCTACATGAGACTTTTAGGCTCTACACTCTTCACCTTGGCTGCTGTCATCCAAATCTTGCTCAGGTTTGGCCTGTGCCTGAAAAGTACCCTTAGAATTTGCTCACTTGCACCTTTAGCTACAGCTTCAGCTACAAATAGGATATAAGATATCTTATATATCTAAGATATCTTATTTGTATATAAGATAGGCATCAAAGATGACTCACCAGAAATTATCTTGACCCTAGCTTTACCTACTTAGGCAAGCAACATGGACAGAGTCTTGAAATGTCCTTTGCAGGCAGGGATGTAACGGGATGGATGACTTTATTTTTATGCACTTTCTCCACAGCCATCAGGTAATCTTCAGTCAATATGCCCCACATGTGAGTGGAATAGCCTCAAATTTATTATCTGACTCACCATTCACTGAAGGATTTTTAACCTCTTCGCATCAACTTACTCTGAAATAATCAGAGGCTGAACTGGCACTTCTGTTCAGGAGAAGAGTCTCTGTGTGTGAAAGCCCATGACTAATCATTGTAAGTGGCTCCAAAATCAAATCCTTTTGTGTACAATACTACCAGAATACTTTTAATTTGGCCTAGACTTGGCTTCAGTGGCTTGTCTGCTAAATAAATTCAGTGTGGGTTAAGAAAAATCCTTGGTTTTCCACAACAAGCTTTGTGGTAACTAGTTGAAGTAACTCATATTGCTGTAATTGTATAAAATTTGGTTGTTCATCATAGATGTGATAATGTCACAGACCTGGACCACCCTGTCAGCTTGTCGGCTTTAAAATATTACTCCTGGAATAATGAAAAATTGCCAGCTTCTCAGTATGGTTTTTTGATTTATGGGTCGTTCCTCAGAGATTGATTAGTTGTTTTGTTTTGTTACCTGGAATGAATGATGAATATTTTAAAAAATACTTAATATTGGATCCACTGCAAATGAGATAATTTTACAGTGACTTGTTTAGTTGTTTCCAGAATAATTACACATTATTACCTTCCCACCATGCATGAACTGCAGGTCTCTGGAGAGGCTGAATAGCTTCAGTTGATGTTTCCTTAATATTTCCATGTAGTTCATCTGCACTGCCCATATAGGAGCTTTTACCAGATGGTTAACCATCCCCCTAATGACATTTCACATTTCCCGTCTATTACTCACCAATGGAAAATGATACAATTTGATTCACTGCTCAGCATAACTTATGACTTATTCATTGTGTACCTGTACTGAAGAATCACAGCCAAGTGGCAAATCTAGGCTAAACTGAAAGGGAATTTGCTGTTACTCTGAGTGGGATCAGTATTAACACCTGCAATATCGAAGCAAACTTTTCCCTTTTTAATGATTTAAAAATAAGTCCTGGGAAACAAAATGGACTTTACTGAGCTTTTCCTGAAATGGCTTGGCAGATAGGACAGTTGGATAGCTAACCGGAAAGCTATTTGTAAAAATCTATGAAGAATCCTTTATGATTTGAAGCCACTTTTTAAATGTGAAATTCTGCAGATGGAGGTGGGCAAAGATATAAAGGAAGTGGGAAGCCATGAGCAGCAAATGTATTACTCGTTGAACTCCAAAATGACAAAGTGCATTTCTCCTGTAAATCCAGAAGCTGCCTCCTGAGGCCCCTTTTGCAGATGCCCTGGAGGGCGAGCAGGGCAAGCAGAGCAGGGTTGGCGCACAGCAGCCAGAGATTACTGCAGTCTCATGAGCTACTGGGAGATAACTAGGAAAGGAGATTTTTTCCCGCTTAGCACTTTTTTTGGTGGTGGTGAAGGGGTAAACAACATGTAACTCAAACTTACATCTTTCTGCGAGTCAAAACTTAGTTTTTTACATATATATATATTTTATTTTTATTGATTTTCATTATGCTGCTTTGAAAAATTGAGCTTTTAGATATATAGTGCTTCTATATTTGAAAACATATTTTACTTGTAACCAAAGGTCTTTGATACTTAGAGGGCAGTGGGAAAAGGCCACCTCTTAGAACACATTCAGAAAACTACTCTTTTAAAACATGATCTTGTCTGTGTACTGTCAGAAGTTGCACACCAAGAGTTGGGTTGTAGGCAAAACAAAGAACCAAACAGACTATTTTTTTCTAATATTTTGATCTACACTGAATCATCAGTCTTCTACCTTCTTCCTCTTTAGACTCTATACTGTTTCCAGTTTGACCTTGCTTTCTCACCACTGGGCTGTTCCCTTGGGTGAAAGCTCTTATGTTTGTTCTTTGCTGGTTTAGTTTTGTAAGATTTTGTCCTTTTCATTCGACCTCCATCTAGTGGCAAAGTGAAAGAAGATGCTACTTCAGTAATAGGTAGCCTTTGATCTGTTGGCAGCTGTTATAAGGCTATAAGGTTAGTTACTGGAAAGGCATCTGGGGCCCTGGGATCATGAAATCTAGTCCCCAACAACTAGTAACAGGCATAAAATAGATCCCTTTTCCAGACAACCAGAAGAATACTACAAGCCCCAAACCTCTCCTCAAAACCCTTTGGCCAACTTCAAGCACATACACTGTATGCAAGAGACCTAAAGCCCTGTCCAGTCTTACAGTATGTCCTACGGAGAGAGTGGGGACCTCAGCAAAGCCTTGCTCTAAGTGAAGAAGCTCAGATAATCCAAGCAAGTGGAGGGTGTTTCACACCGAGAAGGAAGGAAACCCTCCTGGAGGAAGTCTTTCTCACTATCTGGAGCCTGCCCAAGTTACTGGGTTGTTTCAGAGCTCTCCACATTTTAGTAACCTGATCCTACAGAAACCTTTTGTTCTAGCATTTCTTTTCTGGCTAATGTCTGCTTTGCAATGTGGCTACTTGACATGTGGATTACACTTCCAACCAATTTTTTTACTTTCTTTTCTTTTTTTTTTTTCTTTTTTTTTTTTGATCATTAAGTGTCTGACCTCTTAGCTTTCTTGTCTTGAATCTTCAGAATCTTGCTGAACACAGCTATCTGTTCCTACAGATAATGATATGTCTTAATGATAAATGCATATGCTGGGAAATCATGATAGCAAGGAAGTGGGTGTGGGATGACTATTTGAATCGTGCTACTTTATTGTTTCCGTCTGTGTTATCTCCATCCCTGTCTTCTCCTTATGGGCTCTTTGGGCTCCTGTCTCCCATCTTATTGCGTGTACTTTACCAAATGGCTAGCTGGAGCCTCTACATGCTGATAAAGTCATTCAAGTCAATGAGAATTTGACAGAGTAGAAAGCAGAGAGAAGAGAAAATCACATAGGAAAAAATGGCATTCAGAGTTGCTCCATATTATTTTGATGCTAGAAAATCAAACTGAAAGGAGACCTTTTTCCCTTTTCTGTAAAAAAAAAAATCATAAAAGAAACTGCTTTAGCTGGAAAGAATTTTTTTTCCCCTCACTAGGAATATAAATAACTTGAGCAGAAGAGAACAGAGAAGCCACATTAATCATGTACATAGGGATATATTTTATTTCAAAATTATTTTCTTAAATCTAAAAAACATTCATGACTGTCTTATTCAAGTACGGTAGTTTTCATAATATAGTGGACATATATAAGTATTTATTTCTTTCCTTGGAGACTTGGGTTTAAAAACGTTTTTCTTTTTAATATCCAAAATTCATGTAAGGTTTAGGATTGACTTAGGGTGAAGCCATAATTCTTAAAACGCTTGTGCATATGCTTGACTTCAGGAATGTAAGTCTCACTCAGTTCAATAGAACAACTTTGTCTAAGTTATATGTTTAAAGAGGATCAAAGCCTGAACCTAAATTTCCAAATAGAAGTTACGAACATTAGTTATAATGATCTAAGCCATGAAAAAATATGTATATTTAACTTTTTTAAAGGTCTCTATTCTAGGTCTGTAGTTCCAAAGCAGTAAAGCAGGATAAGCTGTAGGTGAGAGATGGAGCCCGGATCTGTGCTGCTCCTGTGAAATGTCCTGACATGGAAACCAGCTTTTGCTGAAGCAATGGGATGCTGATTTCAGGGCAATGAAAATGGTGTAGAAATGGCAGAGAATGGAAAAAAGCTGAGCTCGGTGCAGCTCAGGGTGTTTCTAAAGCTTCCAAGTGAGGCTTACGCTGTATAAAAGAGGTTGAGAACTACGGCTATACATAACACTCCTGTCTGCTAGTTCCTCTCACATGCCCAGCTTTGCCATGCTCATAAAAGCTCTAGTAAAGATCATGTTGTCCCCACTGAGAAGTCTTTCAGAGCGTTGGTTAAAAAAAATATTTTGACTTGACAAAATTACAAGGATTTAATAGCCCTCATTTGGGTACAGATGATGTCTTGGCTTTTTTAACCAGCTCTTTACCAGGGCTCCTGACCAAGCAGGGTGTCTGTAGAGCCTCCATTCAGCAACGTGGTGAGCAGGGGGAGTCCTCCAGAGGCACAGACAGGGATGGAGCAGGCACTTACTGCAGGAAGCCCCCGGCAGAAAGGCATCCTCTCCTCCTTGTGCCTGTCAGGATTTTTTCCCTCTACATTTTCCCCAATGACGGCACAGAGAGGTTATCAGAGAGTTCATGTAACTGCTAAAGAAGTTCAGGGCTGATTTAAGGCGGGGGTAGGAGGAAGGGAAGCAACCTGGAAACTTTGAAAAAAATTAATTTCCTGTGGAAATATGTTTTGTGTCTTGGTTAAATACCAGGACCTGAACATATTTCTGGTTTTAATAAAAATGTTTAGGGCTTGGTTTTTGTTTTTGTCAGTTGAAGAAAATTCAGCCATCTCCACTACAAAGCATCATCTCCATGTGAGAAAGCAGATGGAGAGTTTAGCTTCCCAGATGGTGCTCTAGGATTTCTCTGTAATGGATGGTCTTTTTAACTGCTCTCCAGCGGAGATCTCAGCAGCACACGAAGGATGGAAGTCAAGTTGCCAGAAGACACTACTGAGTGTGTAGTGGTGGGAACAGAGAGGCTCCAGAGACGTGGGCGAAAGGAAGAGTCGCTGGGTGCGATGGAGGGAGGCAGAGAAAAATGGAGTGTCTTTAAAATAGCGCAGCAGCAGAAAGTCTGAGGGAGTAAAAATGAGACCATAGAGCCCACCAAATACTCACTGAGATACCAGTGGCCTCCTAGCGTAGTGGGATCCACCAGGAAAGGTGTTCTCGGATTTATCTCCTTGCTGTAGCCTTTTTCTCTAACCCTGTCCTAACAACTTCAGCCTATGGGTAGGGCAACCTTATTTCTACTGCACCCTCACAGCACAGCAGTAGAGATTTGCTGCACACAGTAGATATTACAGCATGCACAAAGCTTTGGTGTAGGCTCGAACTAGTGTGCCTGTTTGCTTTTTTCTTGAGGGGGGGGGCGGTTCTCCTGGGATGGATGTTTTGCCAGCTGTTTTTTCCCTTCCCTCCCCCTGAGGATTGCATTTATTTTGAGGTGTAGACTGTTGAAACCCTTTATTTCCTAAGCACTTGCAGAGCAACATGGGCCATAAAAGAGCTTGAATGCTACTGGACCTGTAGTGCTCTATTCAACATAAATACTGATTTATTTGTTTTTTATTACAAACAAGCAAATAAAACTTGATGAAAAATGTGTTCAGTTTATTAGCTTTCCTATTTCCTGAACGCCTGTTAGCAGTTTACAATTGCTTAACACTTATTGCTCTAATTTACTCAACAAATATTTTAGTTTTCTTCCCACCATGGGATCCTTTGAAGCCTTTTGTATAGATATTCAGTACACAGTGTTCAAAATTTGAAGTGTACAGAACATTTGAGACAGCACATATAGTAACATATATTCTCTATTACATGACTGAGTGCTTGCTTTTGTAATTTTGGCAAGGGAGTGAAGAATGTGAAGCCTCTGTGTTCTGGGTTGTTTTTTTCTCTCAAGCAAAGAAATATTTTTTTTCTCGTTTTCTTAAGAGTAGCAAATGAACTGAAATGGGCATGTGTTCATCCATATTTAAAAAAGAAAGACACAAACACGTTCATTCTGTACCTTTTGGAGGTATAATTACGGAAGATTTGCTGGCCAAAAGCATGGAGCTTCAGCACACTGACAGGAAAACAATGTGTAAAACGCGTAATTGCGTTCTTTCTGCCTTGTCCCTGCCATGGGTCAGATGTGTAACTTTGAAAAACCCGTCTCAGCTATGCAAGCTATGGAGCAGCATCTACAGAGAGGAAGCCTGAGTCTGCAAAGCAGATTTTCAGCTGGCATGAGCTGTCGTGGTGCCGGTGAAACAAATACAGCTTTGACAGTCTGTGTGAGCTGAGCTAGGACTCATATCTTGAGTTTTAAAATTTGGGAATGCCAAAGAGCAGAAGTCAGGAGGATGCTGGAATCTGTGTAGAGCAGCTTATTGTCAAATTCATCCAGACTCAGAAATAGAAAGATTTCTTCTCGGACTGTGGTGGTACCAAAAAGCTCGGAGCAAAAGCCCAGGAAAGGAAGCGGAGGCATAGTTAGGCAAAACAATTCGCCGCTGTTTATGCAGAAGATCAGTGTTAGAGGTAAAAGTGAGACCCACGTCTCCAGATTGCTGGTGCCGTCATCGGTCATGCGGTAGGTCAAGGCTGCATGCCATCAAAACCACCGCCAAAACCCGTTGCAATTTGAAGGGGAAAAAGTGCCTAGGCAGTTGTAGTTTAGAGCCCTCACATGATTAAAATTGAGGTGTCCCGGGACAAGGAGGAACAGAGAATGGAAGATGTTTGCTGATTTTGGGTTGTTTCAGTACTGCTGTGTTTAATAATTGAAATCATTCTAAGAATACAGATTAATGTGCTATGAACATGTTCAAAACCTGAAATGGTAGAAATTTGTTTTAAATGCAAAATGTCATAGAATTGGAAAGATTATTTGTTGTTAAAATATGCCTGAAGGAGAGAAAACTCTGACCTTCAGACCTCAGTGCAAGGTGAGATAATTTTACTAAGTGGAAACCCTGATAAATAATTCCTGCCTGTGTTCTGCTAAGGTTTTCTGCTGCGTGGAAACTTTCTCACAACACAGTTGCCAGAGCTATCAATGCGACAGTATATATTTATTCTTCAGAGTCATTTGGCAAGCTGAGTAAGAAATATTCTTGAAAATACACACACAGAGTCTATATCCAACTCAAGTTTCTTGCAGACTGGCTGTGTGGAGCAGACAAGCCATTCTCACCGGCCTGTGCTCTGACCGTGGCTGGGGTGAACAACAAGAGAGAGCTGCAAAACACCCTAGTTATCACTGAATCGTTATGGTTGGAAAAGACCTCCAAGATAATTGAATCCAACCATAAGCCCTTCAGCACCATACTTGAGGCTGTTATTATAACAATTCTTTGTTTACTAGACTTCGGCTTCCACCCTGAAGTGCAAGGCTGTATATACCTTCCAAAATGTACAAGCTCACGCTAATGCATTTCTGAACATTTTTAATATTCACATAAATCACAGGTGACACACTGAGTGGAAAAAGAAAAAAAAAAAAAACTCTACATAGATCTGGTGTAGGGGCTCTTCTGCGAGTCTCTGGTGTCTCACAGAAACTGTCAAGTGTATAATGATGAGGGGAAAGAGCTGAAACTAAAATACAGGAAAGAAAGAGTGTTTTTATAAAGTCAAAAGACTGGTGGGTCAATACATTTTGACACTGTGTTTTATTATAGTAGAAATTATCCCACTACACCAGTTCATAGGCAAGTTCATCGCTGGAATCACTACTGTGTTTATTATTACTAGGAACAGACCAATCAATGTGTTGAACAGCTGTTCTGATCATTTTCAGAAGTTTTTTTTTTTTCTTTTAAAAAAGAGAAAGTGGTGCTGTCCTTAAAATATCTAAGATTTGCTAATGGTAAAAAATGGGATAAATGATAAAGTTACTGCATTCATCAGTCAGCCACCCCAAAACATTTGCAACTGATTATATATTTCAAAACTTGGCTGGGAGTCATAAGATTCCTTGTAAGCAACTAGCTGTATTGTGCCAAAGGTAGGAAAACTAGAAGGTACTTCTGAAACATATGCTGAGAAAAAATACCTTGTTGTTAGAATAATAATAATAATAAAGGGCTGAGGTAGTGGAATAGGTTTTGACTAGCAATAAGCTATCTAAGGAAGACTGCAAAATCACAAAGCTAGGACTGTAATAAAAATATCTTATGTATGCACCATTTCCTTCCTTATTGTCTCCCAGTTGCTATTAAACTCTATTCAGGTTGTGTTTCTTCCTGTTCTTGTTGGACATTTATCATGCGAATGAGGTGCCAGAATCTGAAGGTTTCTCCTAGGAGAGAGGATCGGCAGTCGTGGTTTATTGCAAGAGTCTCCACAAACGGTGGTCTTTAAGGGAAACCCGTTTTTCTTCCTCCTTTCTTGCCTTTTGGTGACTCTTGTCTGGCGTGTCGTGCCATCTTGGAAAGGTTTGCTACCCCACACAGTGGACATCTTTCTCCTCCTCCACCACACTTTTCTCATTCCTCTTCTCCCTTCTTCAATATTACACTTTCAAGAACATCCCACTCCCATCCAGTGTCCATATTATAAGTACTTCCGTTTGTTTCCTGACAGTTTGTTTTGCTCTGTGCCATTGCCACCATTGCCCTTTCTTTCTGTTCTGCTTCAGTGGGGGATCATTTTAAGTCACCGATTCATTTTAGATTGCACCTTTTCTATCCTATGTTGTTAGTAAATTATGTTAGCTATTCCTAATCAAAGGAATCAAAGGGTGGCAGTGGGCATAGGACGTGCCTCAAAATTAGAGTTGTAAGGAATATTTCAATTAATATGCACGAGATTCTCTCTGTATTGGAAATATGTGCATTTTCAAGTGCATATAATTCTCCTCACCAGCTTCATTTTTTAAAAATTGCCGTTCCATTACTTGTTGTCTATGACCCCTGAGTCCAATCAAATCCCCACTAAAGCCAGCAGAAGCTCTCTCAGGATGCCAGATTGCTTGGAACTGAGCCTCCGTCCAAGAAGAGCTAAAAACTAGCGAAATATTCTCTCACGCACATCACAGTGTTAAGGCAAAAACGTCTCAGAAAGGAGTCATTTCATAGCTTTTGGCTCCTTAGCTTTTTGCGCTGCAGCAGGCGTGGCACCTGTTACTTTATTTCATTTTCTTTTTTTCCCTAAAAGTGTGGCTTCCATTCCCTTCCATGCTGAGTGGCTAATGTGGGGACCTGGCAGAATGGCGGCCTTACCTTCATACCTTCTTCACCTTACTTAGAGAAGCTAGTGGGAACGACAGGCCGGAGACCTGATATATAGTCCCCTATATGCCGTCATTGTCAACATGGACCGTAAACACCTGTGATGCCTTTGGTTTAAAGTAGGTTGTTACCTACATGAAAAATTGTATGTTTCTTTCCATCACTGCCAAACTGAGGTTTGTAATAATTGTGAATTGAAAGAGGAACACCACAGGAACAGTGTTGTTTTCCAAGCTGTTCATCACTAGAGAAGTTTGTTGAGGAGATTTCCATCCTGCCCCTCTTCTTGCTTAGGTGCAAATTCGTGCTGCCTCTGTCCCTGTGTATGAGTGCAGCACCCTCTGCTGCAGCTGACCGCAGAAGACATATGTGTGTCCTCTCAAGGTAAGCACAGACCGTCCTGATGCTGGACCTGGCTTTTGTTCATCAAAAATCTGTTGAGTAGAACCAATAAGGAAAAGGAAATGGAAAAATATATAAAACTGTAATTTATTGAACACATTGTCTTGTTTAGGCTAGCGAATTTTGGAAACACCAACATTCAGATTTATTGTATTTAATCCAGGCATCCCTTTTTTCTGTATAGTAGTACAGTTACCAGCAGGTTACTATTACATCTACTTTTCCCTGACATAAATGAAAACATAAAGTTTAAAAGAGTTATTTCCTTTTGTGTGGCTATTCCTTTCTTTTTGGTTTTAAATACGAGTGGGAAATGCAACTTTATTATATTTACTGGAGTAGGGATCCCCACCTTTCTGAGTGTAATGCAAAAGTTCTTACTTCATTTAAAAGCTATCTAAGAAGAAGGATTTTTTTCCCCTTAAGATGCCATGAGTTAGCAGAAAGTCTTCTCTGATCTACACAGCTTGTGGGTTTTTTTGATATTTTGGGTTTTTTTTTGTTTGTTTTACTTCATTGAATTTAATGGACAAATATAAGCAAATGAAGGAGTCGTTTGAATAGAGCACAAGGCTATCATATATATTAAAATTAAAAAGTGTAGGCAAAAATTTTCTGTAAGGCAATAAAGAAAAAGTCATTTCTGAGGAAACTTGCTTATAGCGTATTGAGGAAAGATTTCTCCAAGCTTCTCCATGCTAACTTAGTCAGTCCTAATTAAAACCAGTGTAAATTAATAGTTTAAATATCATGGGCACATCACAGGTCACATTTAAAATGTGGATAGCATTTTGGGTAAGGTTGCTATTGGTTTAAAATATATTACGTGGATACAAGCGTTTGCCTTGTAGCCAGCCCTAGAGAGATGCTTGCAAAATTTGTAAAATCCACTCAAATCAAACTTAATATTGATGCTTGGATTATGAAAACCAGAAACTAAATCACAAGTATTTGGATAAGGCATACTGACATCTCCAATGAAAGGTGTGAAAATCATGCCACTGTCTTCACAGAGGTTCTGGAAACCCCAGGGAAAAAGGAAATAAAGTTTGGGATTCGGACAGGCAGTGAAGGGTTCCAGATAATCCATCTGAATAAAAAAAAATCGTAAAGGCTTGCAATGTGTCAGAAGAGTAATTGTGTGCGGTCTTGGCTATTGCTAATCCTAAACTCTTGGTTAAAGGAAATGCTTTGGGCTAGACAGCTGTTTTGGGCTCTGCTGTATTATTTCTGCCTGTAGGAAGAAGAAGGTATTAAGCTGAATGGAAGAAATGCCTATAAATGCGTATAAATTGTGGCAGCTAACATCTGGAACAAAAGAGCTGTCCTACCAGACTGGACTTGAAGTTTACTTACTCTTATATCCTGTCTCTGAGAAAGATTGGTTTAGGCAATACAGAAAAAACACTACGAAAGTCAAACAGCATCCTAATCTGTGTCGTCCTCCCTTAAGTCACTACGGCAGCAAAAATACACACAAATGCAATTTAATCAGTGTGCCTATTCACTAATACAAAGAATAACAGAATCAGATGCTTCCACATTTGTTGTCTGTTTTTCTGCCTTTCTGTCTTTTGTGTTGTTTGCACTGAATGTCATAGGTACTGAACTTGGAGAACAGGATATGGAGCATAAGGCTGTCATTCTTACTAACATGATTACAAAAATCTTATTGTATTAGCAGCATTCCAGTTTTACTTACAAAGTACTTAACTGAATTAGTAAGTTCTATTTTCGTGTGAGATACTATCATTATTTAACTCCATAATTTACTATGAAATCCTTATCGCTTTGTCACAGGAGTTTTATGATCGTTTTCTTAATGATAGGAGTTGCCTTTGCACCGAGGGACATTTTTTATTTAATCATGGTCTTAAGAGATTTGAAACTTCGGGGATTAATAAAGCATCCCCAAAATCATAAAGCAAATCACAGCATACCAAATCATTTCTCCTTTGAGACTGGTGCCAAACATTTTCTGGGCTGTTCCAGTGAAACTGGACACTTCCAACCCAATGGCTAGTAAAGTCAGCAAAGAAAAGAAAAGAAAGTGACTATGTGACCAAACTTTTATTTTCAGTGCATAGCTGGAATTTCAGCCTCTCTGCACAAGTCCTTGCCATTACAATTTATTAGATGTTTTATGTAGTAGATTTTATTGAATGATTTAGGTAGTCTTGACTTGATCCTTTCCAAATGTGTTCAACAGTATTCTGCTACATGCAAAAGTGTTTTTATATACTCACTTTCATGTAACCAAATCTCTGAAATCTAGATAAAGTTACCCCGATGCGGCATAGATCGTTTTACTTCAGAATTAATTTGGGAAGCCATGCAGAGCCTGGCCTCTGCAGAAGATTTGGAATTGTAAATTAGAAAGTCTCACGTCCATCGGCGCTGCGAGCCAGCAGACATGTGTCTGCCAGCAGGAAGACGACGGGTATCGGAACCACCGGGCTGACTAAGAGCTATTGAGCTCCTGGGAGTGTGAAGGTTAGGATAAAAGGAAATGGAGAATATAAAAGATGCAGGAACTACATTTTCCAGAGCGTATCTCGATTCCATTGTGTATTGATCTGTAGTCCTGGATTTCATCAAATATAATACCTCATCTTCAACACGCTCGCAGAAAGGGGCTGGGGGAGTGGGAGAGGCAGCCTGAAGCAGTTGCCCTCCACCAAAAGCAGTGAGGGCTCCAGCTCTTTTGGGAGCGTGTATTACAAATCTTCTGATTTGCTTTCAAAGGTATCCACATTGCAGTAGAATTTGATGAAAAGGGAGAAGATTTCTGCTCCTTAATCATCTTCTACAACAGTAACTCCCGGAGGCACCGCTTCCATGCAATGCAGAATCCCTCCGGGGACCTCTGTAACACTTGGGAGATCAACCAGTACAAAATTAATGGGTTTGAAAAAAAGAAGTGCCGCCTCAAAGTATAGGAATGGCAATTCCTGTCTTTTCAGGTGTTATGAACCATGTATCTAACATTAACTCCCATAGCATCATGATCAGACCAAAGTTAACAGCAAGTTTAAACTACACTTTGTTGTTCTGCTTTAAGTTATTTTCCTGTCATTTATACATGTAAATTTGGTAATTATATGCATATAATGTATATATTCAAATCTGTATACATTCTGTGCCTCAGTTTGAATTACTGTACCATTGTCTGCTAAATGTTATTTCCATGAACACTTAATAACTTGCTTCCTATCCAGTCTAACATAAAACATAATTTTTCCTTTTATCCGTGGCATCACGCTTGTTTTTGGTAAGAGTAATGAAATCCCTGTTATTTGAAATTGCACAGTGAAAATGTGTTTGATGTGTGAATACACATCAAGCAACTTCCCAATGGACATTGCCAATGATTCCAGTTCCTTGATTTCCAAGTAACTGGAAAACATGTGTATAGATAAAGTTAGAAAGAAAAACCTATTCCCTTCCAGCTCTAAAGAATCAGAATCTTCACTTACTGGTTGGACCAAGCATCCTCAGAATGAGGAGATGTTATTAAATGCACGTACTTTTTGCAGTGAAAAACCATCTGAATGAACATAAGAACAACTGTGGATGGAAGACCTGCCCAGCTCAGTAGCCCATCTCTGATGATGGCCAAGAGTAGGTGCCCGGAAAGCATGGAGCGGCGGAGGGCTATGAGGCTGGGCTGCTCTCGCAGCCTGTGGGAGTGCCCACCTCAGAGACTTTGTGCATCAAAGGCAGCACAATCATTGTCCTTGATGAACTTTCTTTCTCTTAATTTTTTCTAAAATTTTTTTGGATCCATGTTAGCTTGCAAGCACCCGCACAGCCCTGTGGCAGCACACTCCACGGATTAGCTACAGCTTCTGCAAAGGCCTCCTTTGCTGTGGTTTTAATGCTGGCTATTTTCGCCCCTTTTTTGTTGCATTACAGTGATTATTTGTGTATTGCAATAACTGCTCCATATTGACTTTCTCCACCTAGAATTTTGTACAAGTTTCACATCATGTTTTGTCTCTTATTTTCTCCCTTGCCCTCCGCTGATCTAGATCTCAGACCAAGAGGAAGTTGTCCTATATTGTCTCGGCTTTCTCTAAGCGTTTTGCAGTGCAGATATACCTCCCTATAAATGAAAAGTGCTCCCATATTCAAGATGCAGGGGGCTTGTGGATTTATATAGAGACACGATTTTATGTCTTATTTACTCCTTTCCTACTAATAGCAGTGCTGTTTTGACTGCTACTGAGCACCGAGCTGCTTAGTTGATAGAGCTCTGAAATCTCTTTCCTGAATAGTAACAGATAGTCTGGAAACTATTATTTTGTATGCAAAACTAGAATGTCTTTTTTCCCAAGAGTATTACCTTACATTTTTCTGCATCAAATTTAATCTGTCATTTTATTGCCCAGTTACTCAATATAGTGAGGTCCTCCCGGAGCTCTGCAATCAGCTCTGCTTCTTGCTGTCCTGAATAATTTAATTTTGTTGCACACTTTGTCATCTTACTGCTCACCCTTTTTGCAGATGATTTTTGGAGAGCAGAGGCCTTTCAGAGAAGTCTGAGGAATTCTACTCATGACCTTCCTCCTTTCCATAGCAGATAATTTCTCTTTCAGTCTGTATCCCTTGCCTTTTCAGCAATAATTTAAAGATGTCACAATCTCCCCTGCTATCGCATGAGAACTTGCTTTTCCCTAGGAATATTTGGAGGAAAATCTTTTGGAAACTCAAGCAGTCTGTAGCAACTGGATCTGCCTTGTCTATATTTTTTTGGTCTCTTTCAGCTAATTTTAAGAGATTTATAAGGCCTAACTTCTATCTATAAGAGACATATGGACTCCTTCCTAAGAAATCAGTTATCCATTTGACCACTTGTTCGTGTATCCACTATCCTTTTCTTTTAGCTTAACGTTTTTGATACGCAGTTGATAGCTGCTTTGACTACTTTGCTTCCATTTTTTACCAAATTTGCAAGACAACTTATCATCTTCTCTTTCACACTCTTGGTTTCTTAATTGAAGAAATCTGAACTTCATTCCAGATAGTTGCTGTCTAATATTATTATAACAAGAATTTACAAAAACAATTATAGATCCTAATCTGGTTTCCCTTAAAACTGTGGAAGAACTGTCACTTCATAATGTACATGGTAGCAGTTTTTAAATATCAACATTTTGAGAATTACTATTGCTTAGTAAATAGAATTCTTATGTTAATAAATGTACTGCGTTATTTCCGTTGTATAAATTATTAATTCTACCATGCAAAGGTGTTTTCTGATTAAACCCTTAGCATATAGAATGACAAAAATGGAATCTATTTTAAAGCTGTACCTTTGCATGAGTCTCGTAAATAACAGCAATGATACTGGTGTTTTTTTCATGATTCTGATATTGAAGTATGTTGTTTGAGTAGAGATTCTTCTCTCCTGTAGCAACGAGAGTTTCAGTATGGATGAAACAATCCTCTATCTAATTATATTATGCTCTCCAGCAGTTCCAGAGGGTATACAGAATAACATTAAAGGCCAAAGGATTTAATTCATATAGACAGTTCTGGTAGCAATGAGCACTAAACTGATAATTGCTTTAGTTTCATTTTTCCATCACTCTTTAGTAGGAACACTTGGCAAAAGAACATTGAGCAAATGAAATACAAAAATTCCTTGTAAAGGTTTTGAAATTGTAAATAGTAGTCACCCTGCTATTGAAGGTGACTTGAAGCATAAGCATGCAGGGAAGACATTGAAAGCATATGATCTGAAATTCTAAGACTCCTCCAGGCATTTTTATCTTAAATAAATATTTGCAATGAATAAAGTAGGAATTGGAATGTTTCTAGGATTTGGCCATGCAACTACATCTGATGACTACATAGATTAGAAGGAGGGATGTTTCTCCTTGAGCTGGGAGATTTCACTTCCAAAGCAAACTAGGAAAGGTCCAAAACTAATTCTGGTATGAAGTGGTATTAATCTTCAGTAACAAAGTTAAGGTTCTCAGTTTTTCTCTTTGGATGTATAAGAAGTTGCCAAAGCTTTGACAGGATAAAGATAATTCTATCATAATTCTGTCCGTGGAACGGTGCTTGCCACTGTTTTTTCCATCCATGTCTATGCTATTCTCTCATTATTCAATTACTTTCATAGTTCACTAGCAATATTTCATATTATCATATCTCCCAAGCACTTTTGTAATTATTAGTGGTTGCTACTGAATTCCATTTTCATTTATTACAAGTTACTTTAGTTCTGGAAGAAAATCTGTGTTTTCAGCTGTTTTGGAGCTCTGCCTTAAAGGGCGCAATGTGAAAGGGGGAAGTGTCAAAAACACCTCACCTTCCTGTTGACTTGAAAAGTGTGCCAAAAATTTTCATTATTTCTTGTCTTGCAATAAATCTACTCATCATTTACTTTTCTAATTTTGTTTCTTTTCAGTAACTTATTTATGGGGTTTTCTTGTGTTCTTGAACCTTTCCAGACCTAGTATGGAAGGATAAGGGCTTAATGTGAGTACGGTAGGGGGAATTTCTGGGAAAAAAAAAAAGTGTATATATATATATATATATGTAACTGTGTGTGTGTGTACATAAAATTGTCTTCTTCAGAGTCATTCCTGCAGCCTCTTAGCCAATGTATTTCTGCAACCAACTTGTATGCCAGGTCAACTTATCTTCCTAATCACAGAGAGAGAGCGGTTTTGTGGTTTCATTATTGCTATTATTGTAATGAGATATTTATGCACTGTTTAAATGAAATGTTCTCCCTTTTAAGATACCATTTTCAGCTACATGAATACAAATGATCTTTGTGCTGAGTATAACCATTACAAAGAGTTCTCCCAAATGGTGATTTAAAAGAAAAGTCTAATCTTCTAATCACTCTGAAGTTTACACATAAGACTAATTACTCTGGCATGAATCCTCTAGTGCTTATGAAAGCATGCTGTTAATGCAGTAATTAGCATAGCTGGAACACTGTTAGGCGCTGGTAGGGCTCCATAGGCGAAACCAGGAAGAAATCTAACTTAGCTGACATTGAACTCTTCTCCGATCTGGAATAAGCAACTGTAATCAGGTCTAACACATAGAGGAGAAACTAGATCTTTCAGAAGGGAAAGCAGTAGCCTGAATGTTTCTGTTTAAACCAGCGGTAAATTCAATTTTAACTTAAAAGAATAGGACCAATGCTGAAAGATCCTTATGGCCCCCCTATACCCACTTGTCTGATTTGCTCACAGGTTTGCTTTATTATTGCAATTAGTGATTTTGCTGGCGTGTGGCGTATCATTTAAATGGCCCTGAAAACATCACTTATAGAGTGTTTTTATTAACTTCTGAAGGGTTTCACAGCAGGCTACACATGTCACTGAATCAGAGAAGCATTTGTGGTTGAAAGCAAAATATTATTTTAATGACTGAGAGAGAATACCTCAATCAGAGACTCCCATGCAAATCTTTTCTCTTCTGGAATAGGGAATAAGACACAATCTTTAATAACCCCAGACATGCCTATATCATACTATCTACATCTTTATCTGTAAATGCCATTGGATTCCTCCTCATGGGGTTGAGAGGGGCCCAGTTCTAATTTCATCCCAAGAGGATCCTAAATCCACTAAAGCACTGGAATTGCTGAACCGTATCCTCGTATACCGAATGAGGTCTGCCTGAGCACCAAGTTTCTCCTCATCCCACAGCTGCAGCAACCCCATGCCCTATGATGTGGGGAGCTCTCTTTGGCTATGCCATTCAGACCGGGGAGTATCTGCAGTTACACACTCCCTTTCCAAAACATGCTCATCTTAAAAAATAATTTAAAAGAAAAACAAGTCTCCTCTGGAGAACAGTTCCCAGTTCCCCATAGATGGTGAGAGTGACAGTTACATATGCAAAAGCTATGACTGTGTTCTGCTCTCAGTTGTGCCACATTGCCTTTGATTTCAGGCAAGTCCAGAAATCCATAAGTCTTAAGGTCCATTTAGCTCTTAAACCCTGAGCACAGGCACAATCCATGTCTCTGCATGGTAGATGGGACTAGTCACAAACACAGAAGTTCAAGGTGTTTACAGAGGCAGAAGTTCAATTTGCTTCACGTCCCTCAGGTCCTTCCAAGTAAATTGGGGATATTCCCTTACCTCTCAGGAGTGCTGTGAAACTAACAATGACAAATCTGTCCCAGCTGGATTGGATATTTTCTAGAAGATGCTTAGATATATATCATACTGTGAGTTTCATTTTGTTATAAAAATCTATCATTTTACTTATGTTAAAATAAAATATTTTTTCTCTTTATAACTCAGCAACAGTATCTTCTCTTTATCTCCTAGTATTCAGTAAAAAGAAGTTATAATAGTTGTTGCTTGCAAAATACAGGATATTGTAGTCTGTACTACTAATCCAATATCATAACTCCATTTCTCCATAAATATTCTAACCCTCCCATGTATTGGCAATTCATCCCAAGTTTGGGGGGAAATTCCTACTTCCTCTGCCATAGTTATTCACGTGAATATTACTCAACTTTAAAGAAGATTGCCTCCCTCACAAGTAGTTCTTTTCTTCGTCTCAATAGCTGACTTTACTCTCATCTTTTGTATTTTCTGAGCTTTCCCCTGTGTCACCATGTCTGATGTTTTACAAAGGCTAGACAGCGCAGATACCTTCCATTTCCTTTGTCTGTAAAATCAGAGTTTTAAATGTCTGGCATGATCTCTTAGGTAAACCTCTTGTCTCATATTTTTATTTCCTCTTGCACTTTCCTTTTAATTATACTTTTCAGCATTTGTCCTGTCTCTAACATATTACTGAGGTTAGACTAACAGACTCGTAGATGACCTGATCTGCCACCTTTTCAAAAATATACACACTAATCTCCATTCTTATGGTCCCACTTCTTCACTTAAGAGATTTGATAAAATTTCATCCACTGCAACTGCAATTTCCTGAACCAGTTCCCCGAGACTTCTGGAATAGAAGTTATCTGAGTCCTCAGAGGAGAAAGTTGAATTCTCAGCTTCACTTCCAATGTGGCCATTTCCATTCCTACAGTCACCTTCCCATTAGCTGTATATCTGTAACTCCTCATTTTCAACAACAGCATATTTCTCAGAAAATAAGGCAAGGTATTCATTTGAGATTTGGATGAACTTGAATGCCTAACTTATTCTTACTGGTGATGTAAAAATGGTGATACACCATTTTTTTTCTGTTCTGAATATCCTGGATGAATCTTTTGCTTCTCTCTCTCCCACCACATACTCCCTCCCTCCCAAAAAATTTAACTCAGGTTGACTTTTGCAAATTCTCACTTTCTATCTATTTATAACACAGCTCTCCCAGTTTTTCTCCTCTTTTTTCTATTTTTTTTCTGTCTACCTGTGCATATTCTCCTTTTTCATCAACTCTCCTCTCTGTCAAGTGGCTATTTATTTATCCATTTGGTCTGAAGATCTTTCTTACAAACATGTTTGTACCTTTGACTTAAGGAACTTTGAAGCCTGCTCCACATCCAGGTCCTGGAGGTGGCTTCGCTGACTAGTCTCAAATCAGTCTCTTTGAAACACATTTTTTCTATGTCAAGATTTTCTTCCTCTTTTTCTTAAAGGATTCTTCCCCGTATTTCAATTTTCCCTTCTTCTATGAAGCAACATGGAGCTGTTGCCCCTTCACAGTGTTTGACCATACACTCGCAGAAGTGGATTTACTTATCTTCCTCCAAGGTCTAAATTTCCTTTTTTCCTGAAAGTCAACAATAATGGCATATCTCTATTACCTGGTAGTGATGAAAGACCAGTTATGCTGCAATGACTGGGATTTGATTTTTCAGCTGATATTCTCAGAGAGGTTTTCTCCGCTCATTTGGCACAAGGTTAAAATAGAAGAGAACACTTTTCAATCTCATACTTTTATCACTTTTCAACCTTCTGCTTTTCATCTAATGTGTAATAGGGTTACGGTTTTAACATGAGAAGCACTGGATTAAACATAGAAAAAAGATGCAAACACAGCTGTAATGCAAATACTGATGCATTACAAGAGGGTTCTCTCCCAGGAATCCTTTTTTTAGTGCAGATAGGCACAGCATGTGCAGATTAAGAAATCTATGTTTTGTAGTCTGTGTCATTTTTAGTGACTGATTATAGGCAGCTTATGTGCATGGTGAGAAGGGAAGCCATGAATTTCATTTCATTTCATTTGTTTATCACATATGTTATACATTTTTGTGTATATATACAGTCAGTGGGTGTTCACATGTAAAACGTATGTATTCCTGGTGCAAACCCCCACAGAATGCCACATTCACGCCTCCCAGCACACAGGGGAAAATCTGCCATTTGGAAACAAACCCCCTGCAATAACAAAGTGGTTTAATTTTAACTCCAGGCCGGGCTTAAAATGGACCCAATGCAGGGCAAAGCCCATCTCTGAAGTGCACAGCCTGCGGTAAATTGATACATTCATCCCCAGGGCAGACTCCTTGTGCACTGATTGCCAGCCTCTGCTACCAGTGTTTGCGGGACGGCTTAGCCATTCTCCCCTTACAGAAGCGACACTGTTCAAAGAGCTGGGGACACAGCTGCCTCTTTACAGGCTTTACCAAGTTTTCAAAAGGAGGGGAGTCACATGACGGGGGGATGTATGCCTCGGCAATAGAAAATCTAAATTAATCTTCATAGAAAAAGGGGAGTCTTGTTTGGATCTGCCCGAAAAGGAAAGCACTTGTAGGTGAAATCTGCTTAAGACCAAAGCAAAAACTTTCAGGGGATCCTGTGAAAATGCCGGGCCGCGAGAGGCTTCCTGGGCGTCCCAAACAAAAGAAATCAGCTTTGCGGATGAAAGGCTCCCGGTTTGCGTGCGAAAGTTTTCGCCATCAAGAGGCAGTGCCGGGCCGAGAGTCCAGCTTAGTGGGGAGGTCTCCATCCACACCCTCCTTTCCCGCTTCCTTCCCATGCGGAAGACATGGTCACAAAACCCTTTTGCTTTCTCCTCTTTGGAAGCGAGGCAGTGGACTTAAATTTATCCTAACCTCCATAAGCAGAGCCGCAGCCGCTGCTCACTTTTTGAGGTATTGCTCTGGCTTGTGCACATCTGCTTTCCTCCAGTCCCGGCACCTTGCTTCCGATTAAGTAAAATGGATTGCGTCCTGCCCTGGCTAAGCCAAGGCAAATTGGGAACAATGCTGCTGGAGGAGATGGATTTTCACTGCAGCGAAAGCGGTAGCGAGATGAGAACAGGCTCGCTGACCCAAGCGTGCGGTTTGTGTCTGGTAGGAAAGCCAGGAATGGGCTGAGCACCACGCCGCCTCCAGGCAGGATAAGCTATAGTAAGAGCATTTCTTTGTGTGTGCGTGTGTATTTTTCTTGGCTTGTTTGATTTCTTGATTTCCTAGTGCAGTTCTTCATGCTCGGTGTGCCATCCGGAGCCATAATCTGTCTCCTGCCAATCTGTGCTGAGGCACAAGAGTGTCAAGCTAAAGGATCTGCAGATCAAAACAGTACCTGACCTGCTGGAAAAGATGTCAGGAGGGCATCTCCAAGTTCCTTTGTCTCGGTCCTATTTTGCTCATACTCTGCAGCCCAGCACTGTGGTGGGACTGCCACTGCTTTGAGGACCAGGGGGCAACTCTGCTTCACACAAGTCAGCTCGAGTCTTTGCCCCAAAACGGGTCTGGAATGGACTGGGGTGACCGAGATGAGGGGAAAAATCAAGAAAACAAAAAGCGGGGGTGGGAAAAGGAGCACTGTGAAAAGAGGCAACATACCTAGTTGGAGGTGGAGAGAAGGAAAGCAGACATGGGAAGAGAGGCATTTATGCCCCCCTCTTTTTCTAAAGGGAGACATGGGCTTACAGCCTCTTAGGTGAACACTTTATCCAGATATATTGCCTGTCATTCATGCCAGCCATAACCTGGAGGTGTAATTTAGTGGAGGCTGATGGCTTTTAGCTTTTATCTTAAATAAACCTCCATGGCAAGAAAAATACTTCTTTTCTTTGTGGACGACTTCCAAGGGCACAGAGCTGGTCCCCCGTGCACCGAGGTTGTTGGTTTGCGGTCTAACCCGCTCAGTTGCTCAAATGTATATAAGAAAGGTGGACTAAATTTCCCTTTAGAGCTAGGCTAAGTAATATTTTCTTGCATGTGAAGTTCTTTCAAGAAGTGGAAGGCAAATGAACCAAAGAAACCACAGGATTTCAGTGCAAAAAGTAACAGAAATTTTCTGGTAATGCAAATCTGATCTGCCACCCCTTTGATTTGCCACCACTAGGGCTTTTTTCCTCAGTCTATTGGAAAAAGCAGCTTAGAGCCTCATGAATGAGCACTCACTTCTGGCTCTGGTAGTACTCAGCACTGGACTTTCTCGGCATTCCCAAACTGCCCTGTTGCTTGTCCTTTTAGTTCTTGGGAAATTAAGCTAATGACGGGTAACTTCATACTGACAAGGGGGATAATGTGGTTTTAAAATGTTAATTCACTTGCACTTAAGGTCTGTAGTGTAAGTGGGTAAAACGGAGCTAAAGTACCCATAAGCCTGTGATAAATCTATTGAAACAGGTCTGTGACTTATGCTGCCACCTGCTATTTTGGAAGTGACTGTTTGCATATCTGTTATCAATTATCCTAGCGACATGGTTGTATACATTTCTGAAAAGTGAATAATACAGTAAGTATCCTTTTCTCTGTCAAAACAGCTGTGCTTGTGTTTGTGTGGGTAGAAGAGCTGATCCCAAAATACGGGTTTTCCATATGCAAAATTCTTCACGATGGGGACAGCGACGCCTGTTTCCAGAAGGCTGCTTTTCATTTCTGAAGTGAGACTCCAGCGAGAAGGGAAACAGGCAGCACTTACGATATTAGTGGGGACCGCAGATTAGTGTGCACATTGCCCTGGGAATTTCCATGCTCTGGTTTTGTGCATGGAGAGGCCTTGGGCAGCAGAAACCTCATGCCTACATCAGTTGGATTTTGTTTCTTAATGAGCTATGAGCAAGACTTGCAACCCAACCCTGCTGTAAGAAACTCACCATGTGCAAGATCATATGGCTCCCCATGTGAGGGCACTTTTATGGAGAGTCTCCATAATGTGTGAAATCACCAAGTTAACCCCCCGTGTTGGTGGTGGACCTTTGCCTTCACACTCCCTGGTGCCAGATCCTGGTGCCCCGCAAAGCCTGGCAGAGGTGGCCGTGAATGAAGGAGCTCCCCGACCTCCAGCCATATTGCATTTCCCAAAGCTTAATGCAGTGAAATGCTCCAGATACAGGATCCGAATGGTGCTGTGGAAGCAGACCACCCAGGGACACACGGATGGGATCATTGTGCATGGATGTGATTTCAGCAGCCTAATTACAATGTCAACACTTCTGGCTTTTTTTTCTCACCCTTTCCTTCTTGTCTCTCTCCTTCATTCCTCCCATCTGACGATTGTGAAAAAAAAAAAATCTTCTTTTTAAACTGAAATCCCACCTTGACACCTTGTTTGCGTGAGCCAAAAGAGGAAAAATATTTTAACAGCTCCTCACAGTTTCAGGGTTCTTAGATAACGAATGAAAACGCTTACAAGGAGCATGGTTTTAAACACAAACGTAGTCTTTAAATAGTTTTAAGCACTTGTCACTTCTAGAGTAGTCATTTTTCTTAATAAATAAATAAATAAATAAATAAGGAGAAAGCATGTATTTATTTCTCCTACTTGTCAAGACTACTGGGAAGACACATGAGCCATGGGCCATAGAGATAGAAAATTCAGGGGAGCGGACCATTAACACCAGGATCTCACCTGCTTTCAAATCAGGCTTAACGCAGAATAGGATGAGAGGTTTTGACGTGAGACTTGATCCTATGCCAAGGCAGGACTCGGCTCAACAGCTTAAAGACATGTTCCTATAGAAAGAGCAAGTATGGGTATACGGGGCTGTCAACTTCTACAGAAACACAGCTGGAAGCCTTTCTCCTTCCCTGCTTCTCTTATTCTCTCTCTCTTTTCTTTCTTCCTTTTTTTTCTTTTTTTTTAGTCACTTAGTTTGCATAGGACAAAATTTCTATTTGGCCTTTAGAGAGGGTGCAGCAATTTGGCCAAAGGAGTGCAGGATCTCTGCCAGTAGATGAGGGTCCCAATGCCTTTTCCCTCTGTACTCAATAGAAATCTTCCCGCTGGCTGCGAAGGGGACTTGCTTGAACATAAATTGCCAGGCATGGGAGATTAGCTGTTGTATTAAATGTAAGTAATGATCACAGGTAGGAAGTAAAAGAATGTATTTTTTGTACTTCAGCTCTTTCTTGGAAGGACTTTTTAAAAACCAATTAAGGTGAGAGATTAATTCAAGCACTTTTTCAGAAGATGAAAGATTTTATTACTTTCTCTTGCATAGGAATTCCTTCAGTGGGAAATTATCAAATACAGCATTTACTACACAGGGTCCAATTCCTTTTTTTGCCAAATAGATTAATCATCCGTTTCAGTGGCGCCCTTCCTGGCTTTCATTTTCTACGCAGGACTCCAGTTGTGGATCTTGGGTTGAGAATTAAGCAACAAAGTGGCCCTAAACCTGCTATAAAAATAGTAGTGCAGAAATAAACCTCTAAGAAACAGTAGGATGAAAGAAGCAAGGGAATAATTACATTATTTTAGTCGAGGTACAGCAACCACACATGCCTCAGCCACTTGGCCTGACTGCTCTTTCTCACGCACACACAAATAAGACACAAATAAGAGGGAAAGGGAAGAGGAAGGGGAAGGGGAAGGGGAAAAGAAAAGAAAAGAAAAGAAAAGAAAAGAAAAGAAAAGAAAAGAAAAGAAAAGAAAAGAAAAGAAAAGAAAAGAAAAAAGAAAAGGAGAAAGCAAGGGAAGGGGAAGGGGAAGCAGAAGGGGAAGGGGAAGAGGAAGGGGAAGGGGAAGGGGAAGCAAGGAATACAGAAAGAAAAGTCTGCAAAAGTCTGCCAGGATAGTGACTTAAATATAATGACTTAAAAAATACTTCAAAAAGGTTTTTTCTCAGGGAAAAGTCTAGCTAATACCCAAAGCCACTTCAAGAAAGGAGCTGACACTGCAATGGCAGAAGCAGGAGTGAGGGAGTAAATGAACAAGACCTCTGTCTTTCAATAGATGAAGGCTATTATATCAGGGCACATGCTGGTGAAACCATGGCCTTCTGCTGTTGGCCAAACTTTGAAAAGCAATTCCACACAGACGGCATCAGGGCAGACATCTGAATCACAAAAAGTTTCTATTTGGGGCTTTTACCTCCTAAGTGATACGGTGATCTTAAAAGGAAGTATTTAAAATGGCTTAATCATGACAGGAAAAACAAAATGCTACTATTCAAATTGGTAAATAGCTATAGAACTTTCAGGAAAAAAAAATTCCAAGATTTCTTTCCTAAATACAAAGAAAAGTATATCTTGCCTTAACTTTGCTCTTATGGCAGTTGAACCACAGAGAAGAAAGTTCATCCAAATTTTGAAGGCGACATCTGGCAATGAAAAATCAGCCCAAGTGAACTGCATTTAGCAAACGCATAGTCAGCTGAAATCACGATCTTAGAAAGTCTAAGTGGCATTTATTGTAGGGACTGCTAATTGTGTGCCCTGTGACACTCCTGAACA
>VZSV01000053.1:4570207-4581659 GCA_013398735.1 Nothocercus julius
GGGAAGGGAAGGGAAGGGAAGGGAAGGGAAGGGAAGGGAGAAGAGAAAACACTTTCTTAACTTTTGCCCAGCTCATCACTTGGTTTCTCAGCTGTCACCTCCCTCTCTATGGAGTAGAAGTAGATGGTGCAGGACGTAGATCTGCCCTGCCAGCTATGGAGAGCATCAGGATTCATGGGGAAACCCATCCACAAGGCTACAGCCCTTTTAGAGGTCCTGTTCCACAGGGCTGTTCCCAAAGCCCTCGCCCTTACCCCTATGTTCCCTCGTGCTTTCTCCTTGCCCAGAAATGGCTCCCCTGCAGCTGTGGGAGCTGCTGATTCTGTGCTGAGCCCTGTGTGATGCTCCTAGGCAATGGTGCCTATGTGGGGAGGGGAAATTCTTTGCCAGCATCTTTTGGTCCGAAGACACAAATCCAGAAAGAAAGACAAGAGGTATTTTTGCCCCTAAAGAAGCAGGGAGAATTTGCCACGTGGGGTTGGCTGCCTTCTTTCAGACAGTTTGGTCTTCATGTGACAAGACAGTAGAAGGCAAATT
Organism: Nothocercus julius; assembly: GCA_013398735.1. Lineage (NCBI taxonomy): Eukaryota > Metazoa > Chordata > Aves > Tinamiformes > Tinamidae > Nothocercus > Nothocercus julius. Next base: position 4,570,745 of record VZSV01000053.1, read on the forward strand.
GATGGAATATTTTTTCTTTTTTAAATCCATAAGAATATATTATTTTCAGAAAAAATATATTTTAAATGTTTTTTTCTGTTATTAATATTACTTCATTATGTAACTATGTATGTCTGTCTTCTTGCGTTGAAATTACAGTATCCTGCTTTTGCTACCCAGAGCTCACATGCTTTTTTATTTTGACCGAACAAGTGTAGTGGGAGAGCTGGCAGGTATCAAACCCAAAGACATCCTGTTACTTTGTGCTGTCATCCATCGCTTTCCTCCTCCCCATCCCAGCTGCACGCTCGCCTCCATCACCTGCCCCAACCACCATCTTTCACCAGCTCAGTGAAGGAGCAGGGCTCAGTGCTCTTCATCCCCGCGTCCTCCCTCTTCCCGGATGTCCGGTCATGCTGCATCCACCACTCCTGTCGCTGACATGCACCGTTCCCCCCAGATTCCCTAAATATAGGAAAACTGGGCTAATGAACATACCCACCCTCAGCCCTCCCATGCATCTGATGGCTTTTCCAATCAATGACAGCTTGGTCGCTGGATTTAGAAAGGGGCAGAGTGAGGGGGCCAAGGAATAACTTACCCAAAACACCTCTAACCATAAAATCTCAACTTCTTCAGAAGTCAGACCTTGTATTATATTTACTGGTCTAGATTCGACCCTTTGGAGCTGCATTAAAAAAGAGCTTGATCACTTTTGCCATGCTGCCTATGCCACTACGGTGAGGATCTGCTCATGCTGAATGGTAACAGCACAACAAACATCAGGATGATTGCAATAATAACATCTGTATGAGCAGAAAGGTTGATCAGTCTTGTTTTCTTATTACCATTAAATCATTAAAGGTGAGTGCTTGAAAGGAGGGTTAAACATATTCTAACAAGCATCTCATTTGTACCAGCAACCTGGTAGTTGGTTCTAAAATCTGACATTTTCAAATGCTGCAAAACCTCACCCTGGGGGTAGGTAAGTAGTCAGCAGCTCACTGTCTGCACACAAGGAGATTTAAAAGTGTGATTTTTTTTTTGTTTTCCAATTTTGACCTGTGTGTCTCCCTAATGTACAGGTGGGAACTCTTTGCTGTTAGTCTTTCTAAAACACATGGAAAGCTGCACCTCCTCATCATCTCTCTCTGAGAGGCTGGTAATCGAATTATACTTTCCCATATACGCTGGCATTTGCAGTTCAGGGCAATAAAGAGGCTGGTTACTTGGAATGGTGCAACGCAGTTTTGAGAAATATGTAGGTTTTGAGTTACAATTGTTATTACGGTTTGCTTTGTTGTGCTCCAACTCAAACACGAGAGCGGCGGCCAGGAAATAACCCAGCAGGGTGGGGGACACAGAGGTTGTCTTCGGCAAGGCATTAAAACCTAGTCAGCCTTTAAAGCTCTGCACCTCACAGATTTCAATCTCATTTCTTCTCGGCTGTTCACTGAGCTTCATTGGCTTTGAAAATCTGATTTCTAAAGAGAGTGTACAGGAAAAATCCCACTGCTGAATTGCGTCTGCACAGATACTTGTGTGAGGCAACCAAACATCTGTTTTTCCAAGAATTCGTCTTTAACACAGAAATAGTCAATTAAAACCTTTGAGTGTATTTTTATGATATTTGAATATGGGCTTGCTGGTTTTACTTGTCACTGTTGTTTTTCTGTCTAGATTTTTGCATCACTGTCCACTTTTTCCTCCTCTTTTCTTACCTATACTTGAATCTGTACCATGTCAAATTCACGTTGGAAAAATCCTCATCATCATCTGTAGATGAGTATTTCTGGTTTCAAAATTTAATTAAGAAATAATTTCCAGTAAATGCTTTTTCAGCAAAGTCAAGTTTTGCCAATTTATTTGCATGAGTTTTTAGAGAAATTTCATGACAATAAAAATAAAATGAAAATGTGCTGTTTTAGGCCCCGATTCAGCAATGTGCTTAAGCACGTACTTAAATTCATCCATTAACACATGCTTGAGTGCTGAATAAATCCCCTGTGGTATTTAAAGCTTGGAATATGTTTAAGTACTTTTGTGATTTCAAATCCTGGTCCTCTTTCGTAGGAGGGAAAAAAGGTATCCCATATACTAGATAAAAACTTTTTTATTTTCTTTAAGAAAAAACACACTTTTTTTTTAAAGGATGTTGATGATTACGTTATATGCTTGTACTCAATACACTTATTCTATTTTGGAGCAGGTTAGACTGAAAAGTACTGCAGGCTTCATTGCTGCAGACTGTATTGATGGGACAAATCGCTGGTACAAGTTGGTTGACACCTGTCACCAAGTGGTATCAAAACTTTAAAATGTCGCACCCTCTTGCAGGGACAGCCCAGTATTTGGGGCATTCTGCAAGCAGTAACATATTTTCATCTCATATTTTCTTCTGTGAAGTGTGTGGGGAAGTGTGGATCTTCAAAGTAAGTGAAAAGGAAATTAAGCCTCAGGTTTTCATACAAACAACAGACAAACTTTGGACCCTGTTGAGGCTGAAGGAGAGCATCTCTTTGAAACATGGACTGCTCTTTCAGCTCAGCTTTAAGATAAATATGTGATGAAATTTCAATGAAAGATAAGTGAAAGCAACAATTCAAGATCTCAGTGCTTACTAAGAATGGTGAAGATTCGTTGTGCTCAGACAAAAGTCAGATGGAAAAAAACAGAGTTCCACATAACTCTGCTTCTCTTTTGGCCTCCACCTGAGTCCTAAGGGAGCTCATGCAAAAACTGGATAAGCTAATAAATGTGACTTAGCTCATCCCTGTAGACTGCAAGGGATCATTATTTGTTTAAAGAAACCTCTCTAACAAAGGCTCTGCCTGCTTCGGCAGGCATGCCCGGCTGCTCAGCCATGCCACGTTTTAGAAAGTAGTATTTTAAATGCAAGACTTCCCCTTCTTGATGATGTTTGAACAGATGGTTTTGCAGCAACACCCCTACACTTTTTTTTCATAACACTAAACTTGTTCGCAATGTATGAGGCAAACTATTAAAAGTGGCAGAGCCCTAGGCTCGAAAGTACCATCTCGGCTTTGCACTCGAAAAGATCCCGTAAAATGTGCAGGACAGTCAAGAGCAGTTCCTGTATTCTCTCTGCCAGTGCCTCTGAACAGATGTAAAACACCAGGGCATTTAATCTGTGGAAAATTATACAGTTGTGTACACAGGTGGAGCTGGACCCCCTTGTATTACGGGGAGAGGGAAGGAAACGGTAGGAAGAGCGGAAGTATTTGGGTCTGTTGGACATGAGTAGGCAGTTTAATGATATGGGGTTGGGGGGTTATTTTTCATATAAATATGCACATGTGATTGCTAGAGTCCCCACAACGTCAAGCTGGAGACCATAAGATAGACCCATAAACTTTGCTTTGCTTTGGGAGCCAAGTTGCTCTGCATGAAGCCTGGAAGGAGGGCGAGAAGATAGCCCTGAGCTAAAGACTGTGATTTACTTATCCAGTGGTAGCAAAGGCTGGTCATGTTTCGCTGAGGAGGAAAAGATGCGAGTTAACGGGGCCAAGATTCAATATAGACACAACTGAAATTAATCTAGTAGGTTGGGAGAGAAATGTGGAAGAGGCAGCAGATGCAACAGGTAAAACCCTCCTCCGGGCAATCAGAAAATGTGCCATTAGTTTCAACAGTCTTAAGGTTTCGTTCATGTCTGCTGCTACTCTCTGGATTTCAGTCACTGTGAGTTTTGAGAATAACCTACACTTAAAAATTCCCCAAACACTTGTTTTGTACGATACTTAACTATTCTAGGGTTTTCCATAACCTGGAAAATCTGAAAGACTGATCTAAATTTCCATGTATGATGATCAACAAATAAGATAAAGCCAATTTGACTTTAAGGATGTATTTTTTAGGCTTGCAAGCTGTGTGAGCAGTGGTTAATACAACACAGAAAATCAAAATGAATTCCCAATCGCACTTCTTTTTACAACATCATTGTGGGCTCTGTTGACTTTAGACTGGCTTTTTTTTTCTGTGGATGCCATGGAATTTGAGATGACTTGAAACCCTTGAACACATCCAAATGTGTGTATTTATGGATAAGGGAGGGGGATTTCCACTTAAAGGCTAAGTGCTGGAATTAGCTCCAACAAAGCCTGTGTGTGTTGTCTTTCAAAAGTATTCAGCTGATGGAGCACAAATTTGTTGGCTAACTTCAAGAGCTATCTGTTTTTACCTTTTTTTTAATTTTATTTCTTTTGGCCAGAGACAGTCTTTGTCAGTCATCTTAAAACAAAAAAATAAGCGCAATTGGTATAAATAGATAGTTTTGCCAGGGGGGTGGGTTCCTGTGCCAGACTTCAGTTTCCTTGCTGGCGTCACTTGATGACTCCTCATTCTGCAAATGCAGAGCTCTCCATCTGACTGTCAAAAACCCAAGCCCAAGATCAAACCTGTTTTCTGCTTTTACAGAGGTCATAACCCAGGATGAAAGGGGAGTGATAGCTTTGGATGCCACCTACAGCTAAAGCCCCACAGCAAGTATCAAAACTAAACTGTGTACTGTATGGGAAAACACCTAGTAGATTAACTGTACAAATTGCCACAGATCAAATCTGAGATGAAGTTGGCAAAGCTCCTCTTGTTTCGATGGTGTAATGGAACAAGCTTTTTTCTTATTATTATTTGGCCAAGCCTTTGCCTCAGATGTTAAAAACATTTTTACATTATTGTTTTGGCCCTGCCTTTTCTCTTCCCTATGGATAATGTAAACAGCAGTGTTGCAGTTGGATGTTGGGGTGCAGAGGAAGAAACTGGGCTTGTAGGCAAAGTCCAGCTGGAGTGGACCAAATACACCATGCTGATGCGCTCGCCTTCAGAGCGAGAAAGACGGACCAGTTCGCAAAGTTCAGTATAGCTGTCATAAACCTGGCAGATTTCCTGCAGCTCCTGACACTTCTTGGGGAAAAAAAAAAAAAAAAAGCCATAGCACTTGCCCCTTCCTTTATGTGATTAAAACCTGGAATCTCACTCTAATTTTTCTTGGCAGATATAGCATACATTGCATCTATCTATCTATCTATCTATCTATCTATCTATCTATCTATCTATCCATCCATTCATCCATACATCTACCATCTCTCTGTATAATGAAGATTCTAACTTTACCTGTTGTCTACCTCATTCTAAAATCTTTACTGCAATGTGATGATTCAGAGTGGTTTGATATACAGAGAGTTTGATATACACTCGATGCAAATGACTGTGCTGCAAGGACCAGAACAGAGCACACAGTTTTGGTGCATAATTCTTTATGAAAGAAAAAGAACATATAATGCAAACATTGTGTGCCTGACATATTTTTATAACAGAGTAGTAAGAAAATACTTGCTACCTGAAATATTTCTGTAAGTCACTGAAGCAAGCAATCCAACATGTGGGTTACATTATATTCAGAGCTGATCTTAGTTTTGTAACACACACTAAACAGCAGTATGTAGGAGGCTCAGGTTTAATAAAACTAAAACTTTCGGTGGTGCATACAGCCAATAAAGATTTAAGCATGCTGGGCATGATCAGCATACTAATTGCTGCATTAATAAATCCTGAAGCTTGGGTAGTTTTGAAAGGCAAATAAAATTATTGTGGAAGTCTTGAAGAGAATTTACTTAGAAAAGTTAGCCTATGAGCTAGTATGCATGTGAGAGGAAAATAGCAGTGATAACACTGATAAGTGATAACACTATTTGTTTGTTTGTTTGTTTGTTTCTCGTGTTTCATGTCCTTTGTATGGTCTTCCATACCCCTCAGCTCTCTGTAACCAGGCCTTTGCAATACTCGATTTTAAGTTTTTCTGCCCTTGCTTTTGTGGACAAAATGTCACTGAAAAACATGATCATACTTCCTCTGCTACTAGAAAGGATGCCGCTTATCCTTCGTTTTCACTTCTGGTTTGAACAAATCAGGCTGCGCAGATGAAGACATCCCAAGCAACAGGGCCGGGCAGAGCTGTCTAATAATTTGCAAGACACATGAGAGAGCTGCATTCCCAGACAAAAGGGACTATGAAGGGACTTTTACCAGCATAAATTGCCCCAAACAGCCTTTCCTTGGAATCTGAGTGCAATATTTCCCAGGACATCTTGGAAGCAGAAGGTCCCTGAGGTCTCTTTTCTCATGGCAACAGGACCAGAAATGGATCTGAACGGATGCGGTCTGGCACGCTGGGGCCTGCAAGGCGGCGTGCGGCATCTTGTCCAGCTGATGGAGAGAAGAGCTCCCCAGCTCCTCGCCAGAGCCAAACGCTCCCTGCCGCATGCAGGCACGGGCCGGCTATCCACAGCGTGAGCTTCTCAGCTGGGGAAGGGCGACCTTTGAAAGGTGAAAGGGAAAATTAGCCCTGAGAGTCTGCAGCAGTGGAAAGCACTGAGCAGGCTTCCCAACACAGCGATGGATGAAAGGTGGTTTTACAAGCAAAAGAAGCAAAGTTTTATTTTCAGAGGGGGCTCGCTTTCCTAGCAAATAGGCACACTCTATTGTTCTTGACTTCCTAAGTAAATATTGTTTATTAAAAAGTTTGGAATTTTTTTAATGAAAGGTAAGATTAATGAGCCATACTCCAGAAGCAATGAATCCTGCCAGCTTGTGCATTAGTCAGCTATTAACATACTTCTTGGGTAATTTGAAGGCATTTTTTCATAGTGCATTGGAGATCACAAAAGACTCGTTCAAGTCAGCAGGGTCCTTGCTCGCAGACATCTTGCCTCTGCACTCTGGTGCCTGTGGCTCTTCTAATACATTCAGCATTTTCTCAGTGGCATCAGGACACTTGAAAGGGGAGAGTATTAGTAAATACCATGCCTCATTTTTAGCACAACTACCATCCAAAGTATCTCCCTTTCTCTCATTGCTACTATTTTACATGGACTATAAGAATAGAGGATGAGATCTGGAGGTAGAGAAGATGGAAAGAAAACAATTGCATTCTCTTTTCTTTGTAGGCTCTTTTTCATTCAGTCTGATACAGGTGAGAAACATGAGTGCAAGAACTGCTAATTCTGCATCTTGAGCAGAGTGTTTTTAGAACATAGGAGATGCAAGTGAGGAACAAGATACTCCATGGGGAGTATGTGATGGGCAAAATGTGCTTTGTTCTGCAACTTCAGCAGGAATCACCCACCAGTCTGGAGAAGCTGCAGTTTCTGGCAAGATTTGTTTGTGAAAATCAATGGAAAAAAGAAATTAGTGAATCAGGTATTTTGGCAATGGTACTTCAGACTCGCACCAGGCAACTTTAATGAAGAGGGAAGCAGGGGAATGAGATTATACTAAGGCACTGAACCAAGGCTTTAGACATCAAAGTTGGTTCTCAAGGCCAAGGCAGACTGGATTCAACAGGGGTTGCATTAATCCTCACATTAATCAGCTTTCCAGCTATAAAAAGTAGTGGTAAAAAAGTACTGGTCTTCTTCTAGCATCTTTTGTAGTATTTGTTTGATCCCTTTGAGAGAATAACTCTCTTCCACAAACTATTTCTACTGTGGCCAACAGTGCTGTAACCAGGGGACTGTGATCTCAGCTAGAGCCTGTGGTTGTTAATCTCACAGACCACATAGCCTTTCTTTCTATATTGTATGCGTTTATCAAGCTATATAGTCACAGCGTCTTGGGTCATAAGTTAATGGCAGTGCTTCTTGCTACTTATTCTTCTCTGCAAGTTTATGTAGCAAAGTCTCTTTTGCCTGTTCATTTCAACATAATCTTTTTCTTTTTTTCTTTTGATGCATCTGCCATAACAGGCAGAGATTTATTGGTCTCCAGCTCAGACCTCAGAGAAACCTTTCAAACACGCATCCCAAGGGAAACCTGCAGCTGCTGAAGGAACAGTTCCCTCCTTTCTCCTGCTGGAGAGACCAATAAAGAGCTTCTCAGGACACCTCAGCTAAGGTTAAATGGGATGCGCCCAAAGGACTGCCGAAATTGCAGATGGGGGTTTCATGGCAGAAAGCAACGCTGCCTTCTAAGGATGCTGGTAATTCCCCCGCCAAACGCCGCCCATCACCAGGAACATTTTCCATGGGGACTGACCAGGCATTGTTGCCTCACGTCTGCTGAGATATTCAAGGACCTAGTGCCAAGAAGAAAAGATGGGAACATGTGGTGGGTCCAGTACTGTCTGCACAACAGCTGGTGTGGACCACTGAATGTCCCAAATCCAGAGCAAATTTTCAGTCCCAACAGCCCTTGTTGTTACTGGTTGGCCCTCCCTTTTGATACTGTCACGGGGTTTATTAAATTAAACTCATGACCCTAAAACCTGACTACTAGAGCCAGAGGAAAGCATTCCACATGAGCAATTCTCCAACGCATGCCCTTGCTGTCTTAGAAAAGAGCCTATTAACAGGGTTCAGGAGGTCTCCTGGACTTCGTGAGCAGAAATCTCTTGTCCTCCTGTTGTAGCTCTTCATGACTTTTCTAATAAAAGAGGCTTAATACTACTTTTAAAATTCTTTGAATAAGGATTGTTTAGTTTATAGCGCTATGTACCCCGGCACTGTGTCCTGATTGTTTGCCTCCATGATGCCAGCATGACGAACTCCAAATTTGAATTAGATTCACTAACATTTGGCATGTTTTCAGTGAGCATAGGCCAAAGTTCAGGCAAGAATAAGTTAAATCATTACTTAGGATGGAAAATGGAAAAAAAAACAAGATAATAGCTGAGTTTCAGGTATTTAGCTTTTGGTTTCATTGGAACCACAGACTCAAAACTGAAGATTGCAGGATGGTTTGCGTGTCGTGGCATTAGCATACCTGCATTTGCGGCACAATCACTGGATCATACCAGACCCAAATGATGACTGATAAAATCCTTCTGTTTATACAAAACACAGAGGTATGCTGGAGGTGTGCTGGAAGTCTCTTTGCCTGATGGGATTTACTCTCTGGGCATTCTAGAAATATCATGAGAATAGCCTCCTTCGTTGTATCCATTTTATTACTTGTGGTCCTACTCAAAGCTAGAAATCCAGAATTGCCAGTCTGGAGTGGAAGGTAACAATTTTAAAGTCTGCTAATCTCATGTTTTCATTTGATAGGTGTAAGTGTCACTTACAAAATGGCTTTTTGAGGGGGGAAATGGCTCATGTGCATACTCATATACCCCCCCAGACAAAACCTCCTATCGTGATTTGCATTGCTTGGGGGAAGGTTTCAAAACACAAACCCACCCGGTCATACAGACACTCTGGCAGAAGTTGATCCATGCTTACCATTTTTTTTAGTGCTTGCCAGCTTCGTTAAGTATTGCACCACATCTGTAGGCAGAAAAAAAATAATATTTTCTACCAGTTAAAAAATGCATGGGTTAAAGTCTTTCTGGTCCACACAAATCCTTTCTCTATAAAACCACCGCACCACCAGCTACAGTCTTTAAATAAATTATCTATAAAATGTTGTGTGAAAGTCAACATACCCAGTATGATGCCATTGTGAAACCTACAATTTTTTCAGATTTTTGCTGTTCTATCAATGAGGTATCTAAACTAACGATTCAGCAAATATCTGTAACTATCGACTGTTAATAAGCTGTTGTGGGATTTGATACTGCAGCTCCTCCCATGGCATCTGAGTGTCCTGTCACTGGTAAGAATATATTCTCAAGGTATGAAAAGGTATGAAAAAAACAGAAATTTTAAAAAATGATTATAGAAAGGCTGAAGAAGTCTGACCTATATGCCCTGTATTGCCTATAACCCAGTAATAACCCTCACATAAAGAATGATGATGACTCCTGAAACAAAATATACATTAAAATATATTAAAACAGTACATTCAAAAACCTACAGTGATTGGTTTTCCCCTATTTGTGCTGAGTGACAGATATCACAGTCATTAAATTGTATTGTCAATCTGAACTACAGAGGGTAAGAAATCCTAAATAATTAACAGGGAGGAAAGCAGCTTTAATAATCTGTAGTGCTGGATTCAATATACAGCTAAGCTCCATTTGTGTGCCATGTAGTCCTCCCTGTGTAAATATGGAGGGTTTTTTGTTCTTTCTGTTCCCTTCTCAGTGAGAAAGATGAATTATGTGGCTCAGCCCCATTGACAAGAAAACATACAGCCCCCACATGTCAGCAGAAGTCTCCTCATAGCCACTCATGTAAAGTTTAATCCCTGCTTGTCATGACAGTCTCCAAAAAATGGAGTATTTTCTGAACCACAGCCAATTTTTTTGTCATTCACTGCAGCAGGAACAACAGTTGCTGCTCTGTATGTGTGTGCATTTTGCCCTAACATATAAATACACTTAACTTTAATGCAGTAACTTTAAAATGGAGAAGGGATGGAAACCAATAGAAATCCCTAGTGATTTCTTTTGAGGGTTGATACTTGAAACTTTGAGTTTCATTCATAACAATATGGAAAGCCTAGCGGTCTTGACATGCTTCTCCTTGGGGAATTTTTCACAGATGAACATTTTCCCTAGTCTTATTTCATAACGTGCGAGTGAAATACAGTACACAATAGATTGATAGGGCTGCTTTAAAGAAGCCTTTGTCAAAAATTCCTGCATGCTTGACCCGTTTCTTTAGTAGTAAGTCCTACCAGAAATGCAATATGAATCTACAGTGAGTGGGACAGATGTGGCTTGGCATAAGCAGCTGCAGGTCTGCCGACGTGTGCCATGACGGGAGGTGAGTGCTAGCTGAATTGCTGCTTCACTGAAAAGGCACCTGTTGAAATAAAATACAGTTAAAGAGCAAAAGAGGCTACGCTGCCGTGGTGATCCTTAAGAGCAATGTGGAGGTAAGACCACATACATGTCTGAGCATGTGCATGTGGCTGTCACGTGCAAACAGGGATCAGGCTCATTTTGGGCAAGCCGGGCGATACCTGGCTACCCACGGAGAGCTCAGACCTGGGCCACGAGAAGCTGCAGTGGAATATGTGGCTTTCGCAGCTTCTG
>VZSV01000053.1:4581919-4605190 GCA_013398735.1 Nothocercus julius
AAAAAAAAAAAAAAAAAAAAAAAAAAAAAAAAGAAGGTAAAAAGAAAAGAAAAAAAGAAAGCAGCTGGTCTAACATATGCCAAAAGCAGTGCTGTAGTGCATTGGTCTAGTTTCAAATGTTTTGGATATGCGAGCAAGCTTTCTCACGAAGCATTCTGTATTTGCTCATGGAAACCTCAACATGGGCGTTTTGGCCTCTTCTTCTGGTCGTAGCTGGAAGCTTCAGGGAGCCTTTGAAAGGCCCGTCCACGTGCAGTGCCGTTACCACTACAGGGCACATGCAGTTTTATTCTTACTCGCATCGTAAATGGGTGGGTAGATTTGTGAGGGTAACACAGTGTTGCTGTGAAGGATGTATTTCCCATTGCTTTCTTGCAGTGAACATGAGTTTTTTTGTCCTGTGAGAATTGCAGTTTCTGTTTCTGTACCAGAGCTACTTTTTCTTCCTCCCACACTGGCTGTGTAATAACACTGGATATTTCAAACTCACCAAAAGATTCAGAGACTGTCTGGAATGGGGAACGTACCACTTAGTGTCAGCATAACAGAGAATTAAAGAAAAAAAAAATAGCGTGAGCTAAACTATGAATGTAAGTTTTCAACATCTTCACATTAATGATTCTTTCCAGCAAAGACTGAGCACTTATGGCCCATGGACCTTGAGTAGACAGCGAAGTGACAGACATCCCCTGGGCCCTCAGATGTAATTTCTGAGTAGTACTTTTCTGTAAAGCGTCTCAGAAACTTGGCATTACCATGCCTTTTGATTTGGCTTTAATAATCTTTATTACTAAAACCAGAAAATCAGTCCAGCAAAGCTGAATCTTGCCAACAGTTTGTTTTTACTTGACTTTTGCAATTTAATTCTGAGGAAAACTTCAAGGAACTGATTCTCAAGGACACCATTCATAACAAAACAACTTATACTTGTTCAAACCCATATGTTCAGATATATTTTTGAGATACATAAATTTGCAATATATTTAGAGTACTTTATTCCCTAGCTTATTCATTTAGACAAAACATTGCTAGAGTAACAGTGATATTGCAAATGTCTTATAAAAATTCTTGGTGTCAAAAGAGGCTAGTCCCACAAATGGCGTATTGAAATCTCTTCCTTGTCCAGTCTAACCTACTCCAGCCCAAAATTTCATAATACACAAAGTTTTAGTGCCAAGTTAACAAAATTTATAAAGAAAGAAGAAAAAAAAAGCAAAAGGAAGGGAAGGGAAGGGAAGGGAAGCCCTCTGTAGAGCAGATAGATAATTTCTAATTCCGATCCTGTACTTGCTGAAAACATCACCATCAGGAGGATATGGGACTCAATTTCCTCAGTTTCCCCCCACTTGCATTAGTGCCACCACCAGCTACTTTCACATGAGGAAAGAGTCAGAGAAGTAAGTTTGAATGAGGGAGGAGAGGGAAAACTGTGGGCATGTGTATAAATGTGATTCCACTTCCCTCTTCCTTGCAGTGTATTATTTGGTGGAGGAAAAAAAAAAATTGCACAGAATTTTTGAACCCCAAAGGACAAGTTTTCAAACAGTCCTGTTATTTTCCCCCATTAATCCAATTAATTGGCAGAATTGTCTGCAAAATGTTCACTGAGAAGTCCCTCTTTACAGGGAAACAACGGAAATGCTAGAGAAAGATTTGTATTGATGTTAATTAGACTCCTGCTCAAAATTTCTTGACACTGGCTATCCAAGTTTATATACCTAAATGGGTAGTCTGTTTTCTAGAGGTGATAAACTGTCTGTGTAAACATGGCATTGCGGGCTTAATTTCAGATATACCAGAGGACACATTTTTCTAAATCATACGTTTAAAAAAAAAAAAAAAAAGAGGAAAAGATACCCTCAAAACTGTGTTTTATCTGCTTAAGTAAATGAAAAAGCAGATCTCAGAAAGAGGAAATAATTATTTGCACTTCTTTTGTTGTTGTTGTTATTTGAATGTCTGTTGGCTACTGGTTATTCTTCAACCAGGAGATTTGGATGTTTGCAAGAGGAGACAAGGGAAATTTTCTGTAGGCTTCTGCATTTATAAATCTATTGCATGTTTATGTGTGCCTAATATAGTCATGAAGATGAATTTATTTTGTGCATTAGTAGTCCTTTTGCTTCTCAGTATCTCTTACAATATGTTTTTCCAAATGGAAAACACAACATTAGAAAATCTTGACAATGAATTAGTAAACCTGACTCAAAGATTTTTTTTCTTTCAAATAGCTTAATCCAGATTTCTTAATTCTATTTTACAGCTGCACTGTTTTATTGAGCAGTTTTATTTTTATTGTCCTTCTATTTTTAAACCTAACTAACAACTGAAAGCATTTATTCTCCTCATATAGATAACACATCGGTGAACACACCAACTGGGTGAATATGCATTATCTAATAACTTCACACTGTTACCATTCACTAACCTGCAAACGCATTTTTTCCTTTATTCTTCCTTCACTACAGAAAGACCTTGTAAGTGGGATTTTAGTCACTGGGAGGGAAGCTGTCACTGTGTTTTGACTACAGCAAGCTATTTTAAAAGTTAGATTCAAAATAACAGAAGGAACTATAGGCCCAGTGAAAAGGTCTCTGTACCAACACTAGAGTAAAGATCTCTTTTGGGCAACCTAATCATTGCTGGCATCAACACCAGTGCCTGAGGCTGGGTAATTTCCAGGCTCCAGGCAGCATCAAGCCTTCCGCTTAGAAAGCTACCAGCATTTTCAAGAGACCAAAGAAACTTCCCAGTTGGAGAGGGGCTTTGAGGATCTCTTTCTTTTGTGTATGAAGACCTGTTTTTGTGGAAAAAAATCTACGGTTTTGCCAAAGAGTGGGGAATGATAAAGGAATATAGTTATGCTGGAAAAAGATCTGCTCTGTGATGACGGAGGTTCACAAAGGAGTGAAACGATGTGGTGGGTCAGGCTTGTGCAAGACCAGGCATCTTATAGGCTTAATAGGAATGCTTGTAAGCACAAAGAGATGGCACAGGATCTGATTCATGCAGGTAAAGATAGAAGAGGCAAGCAACTTTCTGTCAGAGGCAAGCGACTTTCTATGAAGACTAGAAGTTTACAATTTTGTTATTAAGTGCCGAGGGTCTAGTGGCATTTATTACTCATTAAAAGGAACAGTTCCCAAGCAGAACACAAATCAGTGCTGTAATGCACATACAGCCATGAATCATACATTTTTTATTCCAGTGGTAAAAAAAGAAAAGCACATAAGCAGAACTACTGTTTTACAAGCATTCGGCTCCTGACTTTTCCTTAATTATTATTTATTTAAATATCATAAAACAAACATGGTCTTTAATCCATCATTGAAAAATCCTGTATCTAATCTTTGGATAACTGTTGCCATACGGGCTGTGCAAACATTATAAAAGGAAAACAGTAATTCTACGATAAGCAAAACAGGAAATTGAAGGTTGTTGACGATGAAACTGATATCCAACTGGTAATCTGAGCAACGGAGTCACTAAACCTTTCCCGCACTATAAATTTTATTTCCCGGGACATATTTAATGTTTCTGTAAGATTTGTTGGATAGCGTGCCCCAGGCGTTGTTTTAACTGAGAATCATCATCAGAATTTTGCTTGGCTCCCTCCAAATAAGTAGCATGTTACAAGCACAACACAGGTGCGTGGAGCCAGAGCGTGCTCCTTACCCTGCAGCTGGGCCTGTGCTGCAGATAGCATCGGAGGGCTAGAAGGGGAGGGGGCTCAGGCAGCGCCGGCTCTTTACAAAGGCTGCTTAGTAACCAGCATCGCGTTGCCTCACTTTGTGTTTGCTCAGCCCATTTCATTAAAAACCTGCAGAGAGCCCTTCGGGAGCGCAGGAGGAAGGAGACTCAGAGAATCGTGGTCAGAGTAGGCAAAAGGTAATTATAGACCACAGAAACCTCTCTTCCAATGGGGGATAGTGAGAGATTTAGGGAGCTTGTGAGCCGTTCTTAATCCAGAACCTCCACGATAGCTGTGTCTCTGGCTCCCAAATATAAACCATTGGTTTACTATTACTGATGGTGGTGCGCTGAAATGCAACAGTTCCTGAGAGACAGAGCAGATCATCAGTCACTGCAACGCCGAAGCGCTGTTGGCTCTGGTGAACTCCTGCACGGTAGCTGCCCAAGGAACCTCATAAGCACGTTTGAGCAAAGCCCTCTGAAGACATCATTTTAATGATTTTAAAATGCCTTGGAATTATTTGGGTGGCTTATAGATAATATTAAAGCTCAAAATGAAGAAGGGAAGCCAGAAGGAACGGCTCTCAAGGGCTTCAGGCAACGTACACAGTTGTACTTTGGAGGTGGTGTTCTCCTTCCACCTCTGAGAGCCGTGCAGGCACCCCGGCAGCACACAAGGGCCAATTTCTCTGCCAATGAAATAAGCACAGGGAGCACATGCAGCACAGGAGATGCTTGCTGGTAATACTCTTTAGAGACATACAAGAGAGGCGCCGGAGGAAAGAAGCAGAGAGAAGTTTATGGTCATGGGATCATTAGCAGCACAATGTTGCAGGAAATCTAAAACAAAGCAGAAAGCAGGGTCTGCAGTTGCATCAGCAATGGAAGAGGTTAATTTATTAATAGAAATTGGACTTGTATTATATAAATGTATGTGTTTGTCAATGTCGATAGATAGATAGATTTACTTAAAACAAATTATCCAATTGCAAAGGGGGTGAGCATCCTGTGGACATGGAAAAGGTGATTCTTATTCCACTAGCAAGTGAACTTGCTAAAGGACAGGGAGGTGGAGAAGCAAAACTCATGTTCCATGAAGACCATCATGGGACTCATCACTGACCTGGTTCTGCTCAGGGGTCCAGGTGATGCATTTCAGGTCCTTGAGCTTCTGCAGTGGTAGAATGTTGAGCATGACTCCCATGAGCTGTTGAGCTAGGAGTTAATCTCATGAAGAAGAAAAAGAAGATCTTTGTACACAGACTTGTTAATAAAATGAGGAGGGCTGTAAACTGGGACAAAAATACGAAGGAATGTCCTCAGAGGTATAATTTGAAGCAAGCAAAGGTGTAGAAGGAAAGAGAGAAGACCATTACTAAGCTCTGTGTTTTTCATCTTTTATAATTTTCTCTTTCTTCCTCTGCTCAACATCATGGAGAAAGGCAAACTGAGGAAGGATAACTCAGGGTTATAATCTCCAGGAGAAGGAAGGAAGACTATCAAAATAAAAACCATGAATCCGTTCAGAAAAGGAGACTTCAATAAAGTTGCAGACTTTGTGTGACAGATCTCTTGGGGAAATGGTATTGCAAACACAGCTGCAAAACTAACCCATTGTGAAAGGAACAAAAAGAAGAGTAACCTGCTCAATCCTGAGTTCTTTTCATGACCTCAAACACAATAAGAAAGCATGCAGAAGGTAAAATCATAATCAAGTTGCTCCAGATGAGCACGGAAACACAGCCTCAGCAGGCAGTGACAAAATCAGAAAAGTCAAAACATGAAGTGACTGAAATGCACACGGGGCATTGCAATAACAGGAACACTGACGTAGAAGAACATGGCTAGGAAAGGACAACTTGGTTCCCCATCCTGTGATAGATGTCCAGTCTAAAAGGACCATGTAACATTGATTCAATGCATTAATATAAGACACTAAATTCTATCCAAAGTGTTGTAAAAAAAAAAAAACTAGATCATTCAAAAACTTCAGTTATCTCTGGGCCACAGGAAGAGGGCGGAAGAGGATTGAGTATGCTGCCTCTGTCCCATCACCCTGAAATAGGACAAAATTTCTCACAGCTCCCAGAACATTTTACAAAAGAGCCATGTTTCATGGCTTCATGCTGCTGAGAGCAGAGGAGAAATGGATTTTGCTTGTTTGATTGGGGGAAGGAAAAGTTCCCTTTCGAGTCCAGGTGTAGCCATGAGGATATGAGTAGTGCATGTGAGTAGTAGAAGGAAGACCCAATACTAGCATGGGTAAACTATTGACTGAGGATGTTTGAAGTCATGTTGATGAACTAGAAGACTGGAAAAGAGAAAACACAGTAGGGACTCTTATGGATGAAAAGCTGTTTGTTCTAGTGTACTTTGACAGCAGCTGCCGGTGGTCACTAATAGCTTGGGAGGATGTACAGAGTCTGGTTCTGCAGCAGTCTGACCTGGGTCAGGTTCTAGTCAATATTTTCATTACTGACTAGGATACTAAAATATGAAAAACACCAATCATATTTACAGGTGACCGCAGCTTGTGAAGAACTATGGATACTGAGAAGATGATATTGAATTCTAAATGACAGTTATGCATTTGAGAAATAATATTTAAAATATTTAGTTCAGTTAGCGTGAGAGCAGAGAGCTATGCAACAGGTAGCACAAACAAAGCAGAAAACAAATAAGTAGGGGGCAGCTCTGAAAAAAAAGATCTAGTTGTTATAGTAGGTCACTAGATGAAAAAGGGTCTGCTCAGTTATAAGGAATGAATGCCATCCAGGGGTTGTACAAGAGCAGAAGCTGCAGGGCAGGAGAAATAACCCTTCTTCTTCACCATAGTATGAGATCATTAGAGAGAATCCGAAAAGCAGAAATGCCCATAATATAGCAAGTAGGGCTTGGGAGGGAAGATTTGAATGAACTGAGGTTCTTCAATCACGCCGGAAAAGAGAATAGAGAAGGACAAAGTAGCACGTTAAATATTTCAAAGGCTGCTGCAGAGAGGAAGAATGGTGAACAGAGGAATTATTGAGCTTAACAATTTTAGCATGGAAGGATTTATTTTGGACCTTTGGAAGAAACTTCCTAATAATGGTAATGATGAAACATTGAAATATACTACCTGGAGCATCACTCTGAAAGACCTTAAGAACAGTTTATTTAAACATCGGTCAGGAATGAGATGGGTGGCAGGTTCCTCCCTTACCAGAAGGGGATGGATCCGATGACCCCTCCTTTTCCCTTTTAGGGATGTGGTTCTGTTTTGGATCCAGGTAAAGGATCTTGTAAATAGAATTCTAACATAATTTCAAGGCAACAGATCCCTCTCGAGGAGACCCAAAGAACAGAACTTGCCAACACCATCTCTGTACTCCTAAATAGATCGGTACTCCCCACGCAGGCTGATAGCACATGTTAAGCTCAGGAATTAACACCATGACACTTTAAAGTCCTTTATACAAGACAAGTTACTATCAATATATATTTTTTTCATTACTAATTACTTTTTCTTGATTTACTTTTAACAGTTAAACTGTACTATCCGATTCAGAGAAATCTAGAAACAATGAAGAAGAAAATTTTGACACATCTTCTGTGAAAGTGCCTCACGGAAGAATGAGGCATTTCTGGAAAACATGCCTTTCACAAGAACAGGTCACAAACCGACCCATAAACCTGGGAGGAAAACGAAATCTTATTTATGTTCATGCATCTTACAGCAAAGTCACTAGAATGCCATTGATGTCAGAATTCAATTTAACCTTCCTATTTCACTTAACATGTGAATCAGGCCTTGAGACCAGGTCCCCAGGGGCATGGAGATGACCTGATGAAATGCTGAACATGGCAATGTCCGACCCAAATCCATGCTGTGGTCCAGGCCCATTCCGGGCTGCGTGCCTGGCTTCTCCGTGTGTTTTGGGGCGTTCAGCGTAGCCGGCACACTGAGCAGGCAGCCACACAAATGAGCCAGGGAAGAATGTTTTTAAAGAGCAGCATGTCATGAACTTTCCTTCATTTGCAGGGTAGGCTCTTAACCCAAGGCGTTGTTCCTTTCAGCAAGGTAGCAAAAGGTCACTCTCCTCTGTTAACACACAGGCTAAAAAAGAGCAAGAGGTGGCAGTGGTCACAATGTCCTTTTGTGCACTAACTCAGCGGCTGAAGCACTTCTCAGGACACAGGTTGTTCACGGCTCTTGCGAGACGGTACCCTGGGGACCAAGCCACGGCGGGGCCGGGCGCTCCTCTGTGTGCTGTCACACGCACACACAAAAAGCTTTCAGGAGTTATTGTGTTAAGAAGGACATGATGCTCTAATCTGGTGCATGGGCTCCTCACGTAGGAAAGCAGAGACAGGGGCTTAGCCCAGTTCTTAGGCTAGCTTATACATTATACATGATGTCTGCAATGGGTACAATTATTTACTTGCTTCTAGATGCTCCTGGATGGCCTGAACTCCACCCACCTGCCTCCCAAAGAAACATCTTAACTGCACTTGGTGGTGAGAGACGGCTGCAGTAAGTGGGAGAAGGGTATTTGTGTAGCTTGGGCTGAAGAAGATGCTGCGCTTAGAGCCCCTGCAACCATTTTAGCTGATGAGCTGTTGTCTGTGGCAAGGTCAATAAGAGGCTGTCACATCCCTGGATGCCATTGCCCCCCTGCACTTGCAAAGTGCACTTTGTGCTGTGCTCACCCTGGGGAGGAGGAAGGCTGGGTCGAGCCTCTCAGAGAGACACGATAGATATGAGGGGCCCAAAAAGGATTAGGTGTCAACATGCACGGCTCTGCTAGGATGGCAACAGTTCTGGCTGTTTGCAGAGTTATGTACATAAAAAGCGGCATGGGGAAGAGCTATATGTTCTTCAGTCTTTACATCAGGATGGCCTGTTCCCGCACCTTTGGATAATATGAAAGATCTTCACCTTTGGATAATATGGAAGACGAAAGAACTTCATTACATTAAAAAAAAAAAAAAAAAAAAAAAGAAGTTAAGCATTCTTCACAATTTGTTCTCTTCGTAATTTGTTCTTCTATTTCACCAAGCAACTCTTCATCATGCATGCATAGACTACAAGAAAGGCATCTCAGTCAAAATAGGAATTTTAAAAAATACAACTGTGCATAAAATTATTCCTGATTGTTAGTATTTATTCACAATGAATGCCTGGCCAACCTTTCAAAAAAATAAAGGAAAAATAAATATCACTGAGCTGGGTGAGATCCATTCCTCTGCGACCCGCCGTATACACTGAGATAGCATTTATGCCTCCCCTAAAGATTTTGTTTTAAAGGATTAGTCTTGCTAAATGCTGTTTTATGTCATGAGGCACTGAGGCCATCACAGAGGTAAATGAATGTCATGTCTATTAGTGAGTGCCAACAGCAAACTGATTGCAACAATGCCTCAATTGTAGAACATTTTTATGAATACCAACGTTATGCATTTTGCTCCTGAAGCCCTGGAATCTATCCTGTTTTGTTTATGCACATGCACATACATATACACATCATATATAATATATAGAAGCATGAGGAGAAGAAACCTGGATTTCTTCCCGCTCTGGTATAAAACAGTTCTATTTACTCAGCCACTGTATGACCCACTCGCTTGAGAAGTCATAGTGCCCCTCATGCCTGAGCGAGGTAGCTGTAAGAACTTACAAAGAGATGAAAGAGCAGAGCATTTTGATATAGTAGAATTTTGAAACACATTTGTATGGATAATTATAAAAGACAGAAGCTAGTTGAGAATTGGAATCATTAAATTTTGTGTCCGGCTTTTCATTTTTGTTCCCTTTTCCCTATACTTCTTCGTGAGGAGAGGGATTTTTTCGTTATAAAGCACTCTCCTTCCTCAGAAAGCTCCATGCTAGATGAGAAAATTCAGAGTCTAGTTCTAAACTAATCTTCTAGGAACTGTGAGTATTCTGGGCATCCAGCACCAGAGCTCCAATTCCATGTTTGAGGCTGCATCTGCTGGTGTGGAAAGAAGAAAAGAAATTCTTGCATTTTCTGTATTTCTCACATTTGGGGCTGGTAAATCAGGTGTTATAATGTCTTAAGCAATCTTCGAAACAAGAGGTTTGTACCAATTGCACAAAATATTTGGAAGCATCTTGCTGCCTCTTCCGCCTTTGCAGCATTTTTCTTCTGTATTTTAGTGGTGAAAGCTTCTTCTAGTGTTCAGAGAAATGCCTCTTGCTCGGGTATAATTAATCCTATCGAAATCAATGAATGCTTTCATTGTAAGTCAAGTCCATAGAAGAGCTTATCTAATTATATGACTTTCTTTTTGACTGATTTTATAACTCGTGTTTCCATTTGCTCATACTTGCAGGTAAGCCTTGCTAATGCAATTTTATATGACTTTCTCTCATTTATGTCTTGATGGTCCAGCCTAAGAACCATTACAGCTACAGTCCTTTGCTGTGCCGGCTTTATTGGGATACTTTTGATTATATTGGACTGCCTCCACTGAAAAAAAGTCACTTCTGAGTTTATGTTCTAAGTCTCATATTAATTTATTAAGATGTTGCATTGAAGTCAGTATTAGGTAAGTACAGGAACTTTACCAGAATTTTTCTGTAGTCTATTTGCATTATGTTAAATAACATGGTCCTCTCTACAAATTTATTGCAATGCCATGTGCCATATTGCACACTGGGTCACGTAACATCTCTCCTTAAGTCAAATCCTGATCCATTCTAGTGCAATTCAAACATGCAGACTTAGGGGAGAAGTTGTTCACGCTTAGATATATTTCACCCTATTGGCCCCTTGGGCCATTCTGATCAGTCTTTTTCTTAAGGCTCGGCAAAGTTTGCACAGATACTTGCTTTCACATTCACCTGGCTCGCTGCCCGTATTTGCTGTTCCATGCAAACGTGTAGAGACGTATCCAACCCTTCCTTATGTGATTGGATTTCTGTACATTGCTGGAAGAAGTCGCAGGCACTTCTTCAATTATATGGCAACCAGCCATGCAACGCCATTTAAGATTTAAGATGGTCAAGGTTTAAGATGAATGGCATTTTAAAAAGTTATATGATGTACAGTAATCATTATAATCATGCGGGCAGGTTCTTCCTTAGATTCATGACTTTTGCCCTTTTTTCTTAATTGACAAGTGACAGCTTTACACTCTGGACCTTGAAATATATATTTACAGTAGTCTAAGAAATTTGTCCTTAATCAGAGAAGTCTTGACTTGCTAGCACATCTTTAGAATATTATTGAGTAACTCATTAAAATGTTAATAGCTTCTGTCAGGATTTATTGATCCTAATGTCAGCTATTCTCAGAATAAGAAATAAAGCTGATTTTTATCTTATCTTTGGGCCATGTTGAATGATCAGTACTTAAACAGAATAATGAGAGTGCTTGAGTAGAATAATCAGCATCTAGCATGTGTATCACTTCTGAATGCAGAGTCCTTCAGATGTATGAGCCTTTTTTTTTTTTGAAGTGCATAAAATAATATGCAATTTGCAGACAATGAAGAAACTTTAACCACGTGATTTTAGCAAACCAAATTTGTTCTACCAAGACAAATAGATGAAATACAATTGTGTCAAAAAAAATTGTCTTGAATCAAAATAGATTTCTAAACAGTAATGTATATTAAA
Organism: Nothocercus julius; assembly: GCA_013398735.1. Classification (NCBI taxonomy): domain Eukaryota; kingdom Metazoa; phylum Chordata; class Aves; order Tinamiformes; family Tinamidae; genus Nothocercus; species Nothocercus julius. The sequence goes on from VZSV01000053.1 coordinate 4,593,234, forward strand.
GTGGTAGTATGACTGTGCCCCTGCTGTTCATTACATGCTAAATTATATAAGGGAAATAATGACCAAATTTCCTTCTTGATTTTCCAGAGCACTAATGTTTGATTTCTGCCATTGTCACACTATTTTGATTATATGTGGAACTGCACTAATGACTGAGTAGCATGGTGAAGGAGGAGAGGGGTTATTTGTTTTCCAAAGAAGGCCACTAAGCTCAGAACCTTTCCTACCAAGAGCAATGCTGTCCCATGAGGGCGAAAGAAAAAATCTCTTGCAGATCCTGGCAGAGGCAAGATTTCTTCCAAAGCGTCAAGCAAGAAATAAGAGAGAAAAATCTGTCCTTTAAATGTTTCTTTAAAATGGTTCACCTTACCTTAGTCAAAACACTTCTTCTGAGTAGGTGAGCATGCATCTAATACCTGCCTACAATTTTTGTGATACTTTGCTCATTCGAAAGGATCCTAAAGACAGTGTAGGGGAACCTATTACTTAATTTACCCAAGGCTCCAAGGCAGTTCTCTCTGAGACCAGCAGATAAAACCCATGATGTCTCATGTAAATATGCTGTCACCTTGTGCCTGAAAGGTGACAGACACTTACTGGCGCAAGAGTTGAATGACTGCAAACAGGCTAAAAAGTAACCTGAGTGCATTTAAGCTGGAGCTTAATCCATCTGTAACAGGGCTGCTTGATGTGTGTGTCTGTGATAAAAAAAGATTGAGCCTTCTGATTCAAGAGATCTTTTTTTCAGTATTGTCCTCTTATAAAATATAACTCGAAAGGTGATGATATATTTATAAGAGCCCTGAGGAGGAGAGACAGGGGAGAGAGTGAAAAAAAAAGTTAAATCTGCACAAACACACACACCCAAAAATCCTTAGAGCATTTTCAGGGAAGCTTCTTTCTAAATCAGAGTGCTTCTTTGTGGATGTTAAGTGGAGTCTGCAGTCAGTGAGAATTTATATGAGTTATGGTTATGAGTGATATTGTTATGAACTCGGTCAACTTACCTTTTCATCAGATTAGTCAACATAATGGGACTATGAAATCTGGCAAAATAGCCAGATGTCATCACATGCTTAGCGAACTTTAATCTGGCATGTACAGTATTTGAGGATATAATGTGAAAAACGCTAAGTGATGCCTAGTTTATGGGACCTGCAGTGCTGATTTTCATTAACACTTTTCTTGTGACAGTTGCCAATAAATCGTGGAATTATTTGCATTCCTTTAAAAGGAGGAAGGCAACAGCTGTGAGGATGCAGATGAGAAACATTATTTGGCACATGGTAAACTGTGCACTTTTGAAACCTGAATGAATCTTCATTGGAACATATTAATTGTTTATGCATAAACTTCAATCTTAATGACATTTGACCAGAGTGTCGCTTGCATATTAAGATGTTCAATGTGCAAGCACTTAAGCATACAAGCAATTTTACAGTTATGAGTAATCCTGTTTGATAAGTGATATAAAGCTGCTCACGTACACAAGCAACTATAGGATCAAGGTCAGGGTTTATAGAGTGATTTCAGATTCCTCAGGATAAAAATGCCATCTAAATGTAAAGATACTGTTTGTTAGGCATTAGTGTTTTACAGACAGTAAATTTAATGGGCCTGATTTTCATTTACCCTTACAGTCAGATGAGGGATCTCTTTTGGAAAAGTCACCACTGTGGGGGAAGAAAAACAATAGCCAGGAAATTGCTAATGTTAATGCAATGTAAAGTCAAGCAACCATTTCGAATCTCGTTTAAACTTTGATTCAGGAAGGGACTGAAACATGCGCTTAATTTTAATCGTCAGCAGTCCCAGCAGTCAGTGAAACCACTTAAAATTAGGCATATTCTGCCTTCACTGAGGCCTCAGTCAATAGAGTACAACAGACATTTCCATTCTTTGAATTGCCTGTGCCCAGCTCTTAATGGGCGGACGGCCTTCTTCCTGATACACAGTGACAAAACTTGCATTTAATGGAGCAGAAAAACCTCTCTGTTAAGCTCCATGAAATGATACGAGGAGATTTCACTGAGGGGAGAGAAATTATCCTTCTGTAAGAGGCATGTACTTTAGATTGCCTAAGCTAGAGGCTTAGGGAAAATCCTCGAACAGGTACTCTGAAGGATCAATCTTACCTGTATTCACAGATCGAACAGCAGATCCAACCCCTATCTTTTCTCTCTAAGTTAAAAACGTACAGGTAAAGAGTATGAACTTTTTTCCAGAGGTTTATCTATCTTCCGCATCCCCTGAGGCAAAATATTGTGTCACATTGTGCCATCTGCGCCTGTAATAAATAACTGCATCAAGGAATTTGCCACAACCTTGTAAAGTCAAAGGCTGTTTTAGAACTATCCTTCTTTGAATGGTGCTGTTCAGGTTATCTGTATTATTCACTTTAAGAGCTGATCTTGGAAGGCAGCACCTTTAAATATCTACTTAAAACAATATTTTTTTGTATACTGAATTTTAAAATAAAGTATACATTCTGTTTTTATAGCATGTATTTATAAATGAGGCATGTTGACAGTTCACATATTTCACTTTCATCTTTAAATGCCAAGTGTGATCTAGAGTTTGATGGATTTTTTCCTGCAAATCACAGAGATCAGAAAGAGATATTTATTGTGCTTTTAAGGTAAAAATGTTTGCCTTTTTTTCAATGCTCTGCATAATCATTCCTAAATATTTTTGTGTTTTTTTGTGTAGGAAAACGTGCGTGTAATTTGTGTGGATTAATGTAATTCTTCAGGCAACTGCCTTCTTTCAAAGAATGCATGAAAATAAATCTGCTTCTGATGCTAGGGGACTTAAAGAACGATTTAATTTGTTTTAATTTTTTGTTTTACTTGATTTCATTTTATTTTAGGCTTAAAATTGACAGGATACATTTATTTAGCTCTGTACCTTTTTTTCCCTCAACAGGCACCGAAGGTGTATGCAGTTACAGTTAAGAGACAAGACTGGGAAACAGGAGCGCAACCATCTTCTTGCGTGACCTGGTACAATATTGCAGATTTTAAGCCTGGAAGGAATCATTATGAGCATGTCTGTTCATCTCCTGCGGGATCCAGTCCACCAAATGCCACCCCCTGTGACTTGTGTGTTCTGTTTAATGGGTGCAGAATGACACTTAAAGAGCTAGAAATAAAATTTGGGGCCTTTAAGTCAAGGTGGCAGGTATTCATACACCCAAGTTAATTCTATAGGACTTGAGTTATGGAAAGTTTGTCACATTCTGTAGTAAAAAGTGTCTTACTCCCAAGTTGATCTCTACATCATGTAGTTGGATGCCACAAGCCTTCTCTCTGGCAACCGCTGAAGCTCCCTGGGACCATGCTTTCCCACAGCACATTCCCAGCTGAGAAATGGGGAAACTAAGGCACTCAAATGCAGTTATTTTTCCCAGACTGGGATTTGTGATCCCAGCCTGATGCTTTTTTTTTTCTTAATAATGACTTTGAAAACCACAACTGAAATCTCCTGTAGTGGTAGGAAGGCATAATCCATTGAAATTTAATGGTGTACAAAATGTATCATGCATGAATGCAGGACTACACTAGAGCACATTATTTTCCTCTGTTCACAGACTTTCATTTAAAAGGTTCGCTCTTTTTATTCACAGTTTACATTAGCTGTTAAAAGATCTGGTTAGGAGCAGTTAAACTGTTTCTTTGGGTTGTTACTGATGTAGAAAGTCCATTGAGGGTCTTTACCAGCACCGGGAAGCTTTTCCTCCTGCCGCTTTCCAAGCTCTGAAGATCGGCAGTGAGGCTACGCTGGCTTCAGGGGAGCTCTTGGAAAATATGAATCTAGTTCCCCTTTCTCAAAATAAAAGCCAAATGTGGGAATACACTAGAAAGCTCTATAGGCAAAAGTCTAAAATGTCTTTATCTATATTCGTCAATATTTACTTATCCTGATGCTTGTGAGTGTATATGTACAAATCTGACCAATATAAAGCTTAAGCCAACTAATAAAACAATGTTGCTGGCAAGTGTACAGATCACCATGTCTCAGGCATCTTGGTAATCATTCACTGCTTAAAGTCATTCACTCCTTAAACTCACCTTTACACCCACCAGATGTTTTTGAAGGAGATCTTAAAAATATTATTCCAGAGAAGACCATGACTACTGAAGCTTCACTGAACACAGCTAAGCATGGAGAGACATGAAAATATAACTCAGTTATCCAAACATAAGCATTGCAAGGATATATTTAGTTATATCTCTTTTAGTTAAAATTGTTTTTAAAGATTCTACCATCCTTCCAGTCCAAAAGATTGGATTTTAAATGGTTTCCCGCTAACAAAATGTTAAAGAGGTTAGCAGGAGAGAGACCTACATGGGAAGAACAAATATATTTGTAAAAGAAAGCATTTTTCTTTAGAGGAGGACATTTCTGAGGATATCAATGGGGTCAATATCTACACTGTAAAAATTTCTGGAAATTCCCATGTAGCTCAACAGGATCTGCTCTAGCAAAGACACAATCATTGATTGAGGCAAAGAGGAGAACATCAAATGCTTCTTGTCCCTGAAAACATCCCCAAATTTGTGACCATGACATGGAGGGCTTTAGACCAAATCATCAAGGCAGGCTATTACTGGATGTTCCCGTTCATAACAGGATGACAAGTGACAGCCCCCAGCTGATAGCAACACACTGCACACTCCATCCATGTTAGCCACTCATTTATACGCAAGTAATCTTACAGTTTCTAACAGGGAATAGTAATTTCTGACTATATTTGCTTTTCTATTTGTGTTGCTTTGGTGAGGGAGGGGATAGAAGAGTGCTTAGTTAGATGCTTACAGCAGCTAAGCAGGCAAAAGTCAGGTTAGGAAAGCGGATTGCTTTATTTTAGCCACTATCCCATAAAAAAGTGGTAATTGACATTTTAATGTATGACATGTTGCATTCCTTCATAACGCTACAGTAATTGAATACACATGAAACTGTAGTGCACAGGGTGACCCTGGAGTGTGCCACACACCTGGAAACAGTGAAGTTCAATTAATGTGTCATTGCTACTAATAACAGCTACCAGTGAGAACCTCCAGCCAGTTGCTATGCTAGAGGAAACACTAATCCTTGTATTTAGACAGATAGTATACAGTAAACACCAAAGATCCTTTGTTTACATGTAGAGCTGTTTTGTATCAACAGTTAAAATCTTGTTCTCTAGTTAGCTGCCTTTTTTTACTTAAATTGCACAATTTAATTTAGCCCTGCACTGCGTTTGCCTAGCTTTGTGTGCAAAAATTTACAGATAGTAAAATAAAATCAGCTGAGAGCCATTAGTAGACTAAATCAAATAGTCCTGAGACAAAGGTTCATGCAATAAAAGGAGAACATAAATCACACACTTACACATAGAAATGCCTATGGTAAAATCGCTTTAAGGGTTTGCCTTAATCTGTCAAACCCAACGAAACTCAGAGTTAAAAGTTGAAAATCTGTGCTTAACTTGCCTTGCTGTTAAAATCAAGTTATCAAATGTCTCTGCTTTAAGTGCGTGTACATATAGACATGTATACACAACCAGCTTTAATGTTTGTTACATTTTATATGCGACGAGGAGAGGACATTGAATCTGAAAGTGTGGTGGACCAGAACAGAGGAAGGCACAGCTAAGGCTGTCCTTTTGAATATTTTAGCATTAGATCTGATTTCATTAAACAGTAAACACAGGCCTCTTAAGACAAGTTATGTGTCCTAGGTGCTGAAGCTAAGAAATGATTAAGCCATTTAACCAAAAGCTCACGGGGAAGCCAAGATCCCTGCAGTATGGCCTGGTTCCACAAAATCTCTGTCCTCACCAGAATTATATAGTAGGATATCAAGTTACAAACATTACATCATTTGAAAAGGCTTTGCTGACTGAAAACCATGTTCATGCTCAAGACCATGATGTTGATTCATGAGGAGTTTAGCCTCTTCACGGGAACCCTGTTTGCAGTATCAGACCTCTGCATTTTTACTGGTTTTGAGGCAAATCTCAGAGGAGTTGTAGTTTCTCTTTGAGTAATCTCCAAAGATAAAACATCTTACTGAAAATGGGCTTGAACTTCTGCAGAGCTTCACTCTTCTTCTAGCAGCTCTCATCACCACATCTATTTTATTTCTCCAATCACCCCGTTCTCGCATCTTAGATTTGTCTAAGATTTATCTGACAGCTTTATCTGCCTCTGAATTCATTTCATTTCTCTGGCTGATTCTCTCAGGCATTCATGATAAATAATATTCTCTGTTCTTCATGCTCCTATTTCCCCCTACTCTGCTTTTATATGTATCAGTTTACAGTCTGTTCTACTGACCTGCCTGAAATCCCATATGGTTTTGGAACTGGAGTACAAACTTCTTCAGCTATGGGTCTTGAATTGTTACTAGAGCACTGGATTGGCAGCTGGGAGAGTATTTATCTTGAATTAATTATACAAATGCTCAACTCAACCTAGGACCCTCTCTGTTTTTTCGTATGATCATCTGGTTCACACCTCACATGTTCAGAGGGCAAAAGACTTTAGTGTAACCAATCCCACTGCGAATATTTGCACTGTCCAATACTTGCAATCTATCTAGGGTAAACAGTTGTCTCCAAATCCCCACTGCAGTAAGATTTCCCAAGATATGCTAATTGCATATCTCCAGGGCTGGAGAAATCTGGGAATAGAGAAAGCTTGGGGGAAAAAAAAAAAAAAAACAAAAAAAACAAACACGGCTCTGAGTTCAAAAAGGAGGAAAGAGGAGAAAAAGAAAAATACATTCAGAATTTCATGTTTGTATTGAGTAGTAGGGACTGAACAGATAAAAGATCTACTGAAACCATTCAAGTGATAAAAGAGGTGTCTGGAGACAACAGTATGTCCAAGTTTCTCCAGATGAAGGGAATCTGTTGTTTTCTGCTTCTCCCAGAGTAGATATAAATTACTCTTCTGGCAATGAAAGAAAATTCTTTGTTTATTTATTTATTTATTTCTTCTTTCATTGCAGCCTGGTGGCACCCATTTGGGAGACTTAAGCCACACTGCCCACAAATATCATTTGGCTGAGGTTGGTTGTACAGAGATGGTTATATAAGAAGAGATAACCTCAGGGCACAGTACTGTGTTCTGAAACTCCTACTCCGTAACAGCAGAAAACAGTTCAGTGATTTTATATTTTGCTCCATGGCAACCTGAATACAGATTTCTTGTGTTTTTTAAGATAAATATATATATATGTGTGTATATATATATATGAAAACTTTGGAACCAAAAAGCTAAGCACTGCAGTTCCTCTTAAATAATCCAATCCCAAAATAATTTCCAAACTCACTCTTAGTCACTTAAACTGCTATGCAACTGTACTCTCTTAAAGAGAATTCAATAAAAAACAATCAGCAATTAAACATATAAACCAGCCATAAAGGAGATGCCAAGGGAGTGAGCTGCTTCTCTCAACCTTGTTCCTACCTCAGACTGAGATGCTTTCCGCCATGGGGTTCCCGGATGGGAATTTTCTTGTAGTCTTTTCCCTTTTGTATTTTGCTGGGATTATTGTTTGTTTTGTTTAATTGAATTGGGATTTTAAGAGGAAGAACAAAGGAAATAATTTCAAACTCTAAGACTGGGAGAAAAATAACAACTTTCTCATTTCCCTGTCACACCATGTCATGGTCCTGCAATCATGAAATAAGAGGAAAATCGAATTGTTCTTGAGGAAGTCAAACTTTCACCTCCTGCTTTTTAAGGCCAGGCCCACAAGAGCAGGATGCAGAACAGGACTGAGACACTCAGTCCTTCCTGTTCACCCTGGGCTGCTCTGTACAGTGAAAAGAGGAAAAAGAGTACGAGACCCCAGCCTCCTTGACAGGGTAGGTGGCTGCAAGAAGGAAATCCTGTTTCTCACCCTGTCCCAAAGACTTCTAATGCATTTGTGTGCAATATCTGTTTCCAAATAAAATGAGAAAAAGGAAGAAAAGAACAAAAAAAAAAAAAAAGAAAAAGGAAAAAAAGTCACCGAATGCTAGATCTGTCCCTTACCTGCAAAGTGCCTTGACTAGGGGAGCACAGAATTACATTCTCCCCCTTCTCCTCTCTTCCTCAGTGAATCTTCATTTCTCTGTTCACAATGAATTCAACTCAACAGGAGTTTCAGTACTCCATGTACACTAAAGTGGTCAAAAGTCTGATTCCTAGACCATACTCTTCTAAGAGTTTCTAATTCTTTTGGTCAAAGGAGGGGACTGAACCCGGGTTTTCTGCATCCTGACTGATCCATCTCTCATATAAAGCAAAGACATCTTCTCTTGTTGATCAGGAGACCAACAAGGCAGCAGAACATCTTCAAAGTGTGTTCACAGACTGTTTTGGGCCCAAGCCAAAGGGGGAGAAGCAGAGAAACCCTTGCCTCCCATGTCTGCTTAGGTGCCACCGCAGCTCTGCCCAGCTGAGGTGTGACTAGGTGTGTGCTTGGGGAATCGAAATGACGAAAACTGGGCTTCAGATGTATCCAAAATTAGTCAGCAACTGAGTGGAAGTGCTCAGTCTTCCCATTTTAGATTTCAGCATCTGCATTCTTCCTGAGTCCCTTCCTGGATCTGGCCTTGAACTCCAAAACTGAGAGCACATTCAAACGGCATCCAGACAGACTGATGTGTCTAATTCTTTGGTATTGGTGGGTCTTGGAGACCAAGTGTCAGATCAGTATCTAAAAATCAAACAAATCATTTTAGAAGGTGGTATCATCCAAGTGACTTCTTGATGTTAACAGAGTCTGACCTTAGGTCACCTTTGTTCAGTTAAGAGCGAACATAGTCCAAGCTCTCATCATAAAAGCATGGAAACCACAATAATCTGAACTCTGACAAAGGAAAAATGGCATGCTAAGATATAACCAGAACTAGAAGAAATAATGAGAAACAGTAAGTTCCCATACCAAGAATAGCTATACTTTCATATATGTTTGCTGACTGACTAGCAACTCCAGTGCCATATCTGTTCAATGTGAGTTTGTTGAGGACTGAGGTGCTGGTGGCAAGTAAATGATTTGTGTGCCAATGTAAGATGTTTTCAAAATGTTTCAGTGTCAAATGCAATTGCACTGTGGTGATCACTATTCAAACTACTCAATCTTGCTGCTACTGGGTAAGCTTGTGGTGACCAAAAGAAAAAAAAAATGTTTTTTATAGTGGAAAGACATGAGCAGGAACATAGAAAATGAACTAGAAATATAACAAAATATTTACAGCAAACTCTTTTCTTTCTGCCTTTGGATAGTGCAGCTTGTGTGCTTTCCTTACATATGCCCAGAGCATGGTCTTTGCAAGGATGACTTCTGGGAGACTTGCAGCCGCTTCAAACAAGGCACTTCTCTGCCTTTTGTCCCAAAAGTGGGACCCTCCGTCCCACATGCACGGAGACCACAACACCGATTCCCCACGGGCAGAGCTTGCGAATCTTTTCTCTTCCCTTCCTCATGCCAGACCTTCCTTGTCAGCTCAACAACACTAACAAGGAGGCAAATCCCTCTTCTTGCTATCAGCAGGGTCTTGTAGGTCTTTCTGACCTAGGAAAGCTCCGGAGGTGACAGGATGTCAATATTTTAAGCTGTGCTAAGCTAATGAAGTTCTATGTCCACACCTGAATCCAGGAGCAGGAGAAAGGAGAAAGGACAGATGTTAGAGGAGGTACCCAGCAACCTGGAGGGGCACATAGGATCCAGGTCACGTCACGCTGGAAAAGGAAGGCAAATATGATATATGCTTGCATGTGCATCAGAAATGTTTGCCCAAACCAAAAGCCTGTTTGATTAATGCAATGGGATTTCTTGTGGCTTTGAGAGACGGCTGGTACACAGGCAGTCACAGGGCTCAGGTCTTACATCTGTGAAGGCAGCCTTCACTATAACTTTGCTTCTCCCCTTCATCCCTGGGCTTTTGTGGTAATGTTCCAGTCCAATGTGAACAGATTAATCTTGATTTAAATTTCTCTGCCCATAAACGGTAAAATATCTATTAAGGAGTAAGCTATTGGATGTGTTAGAAAGAGTTCAGTAGACAAATGCAAAAATACCTAACCAGGATGTTACATCAAACCGTGAAAGTGCAATAATAAATGAGAACACATTCATTTGCTTATGAGTGCCTTTTACAGCATAGTAAAACATGATATAATTACGTGTAAATAGCATTTTCCATTCATCATCTCTAAATCATGACTGAACTATTTATAAATATTACCATAAAGTACTACTGAAGTTCTTCTGACAACCACTATGTAATATATTGAATGTCAAGCAGCATAAAACACCAACAAAAAAAAGAGATGTTTTTGCATCAGAATTCCTCTATTCCTCACAGATCCATTACTCATCTCCACTAGATTAGTCACAGTGTTCATACAAGCTGAAGGCCATTGGGAAAACTACTTTTGAGTCACTGAACATAACTTCAAAAAATTAAATAAAAATACTTACATTGACTTCTTTAATGTTCAAAGGACTTCAGACAAATAGCACAAAAATATTCCACCATGTGCTTTTCATACTGGGTTTTTCCTATTTCTTCAACCTAAAAGTTTCCTGTGGGTGATTGATACATTCTCTCTCTGGTTCCCAAGGATGCCTTTCATCTTTTAAACTATGTACTTTAATTAAAAGAAATATGATTTGCAGTTTATATGAACAGAAACCAATGTTTGAGCATGATAGTTAATATCAATTATCTGGGTTTTATGAATATGCTTTCAGAAAAATCATCAAATTCCAGATTTGTTTAGAAAAAAAAAAAAAATCTGTATTCTCCTTATCTAAATTGGAATTGAAAACTTGACCCAAACATCCAAACATGAGCTTTTCATGTTTTTAACTTAGACCTATTTGTTGCCAGCGTTGCAAATGTATTTGGATCAGTCCATCAACCCTGACAGCTCCTGCAGCATTGCCTATATTGCCACTGCACATTGTGTACAGAAACCATGCATTATGTACATTATGTGCAGAAACATAAGTAAATTGATTAGTTTAAAAACTAAAACAAAACAAAGCAAAAAAAACCCACTTATTTCGCGTTTAAACAGCAGGTATTTTCTGGACAGCTCAAGCAGCTCTAACAACCTCTAAACCTGCTATCTGTGTAATGAGAATGGGCACTGCTTTTCCTCCGCTCTGAGTAGAAATGGAATTCGAGGCCCAGCTGCGTATTTCCAGTTTCTGCCCAGTAGAAATAACTTTCTGTCCCTCTGCCAAGCGTTGCCCCACATGGCCAGTGAAGGCTGGACAATGGCAGCAATGCAGCTCATGGGGCTTCAAGCAAAGGGCCGAAAACGATCCCCTGCAACCAGAGGCCTCAGTCCCACATAGTTTCATAATTCTAGTACCATGATCTAACTTCCTTTTTTTCCCCCCTGTCAAGTATTCAGCGCAAAGCGGTTGTATTGTCACTGCTTAGGTTTGCTGCCTTCCTCATTTGTAAGGACATGCTCAAGTGGCACCCTAGACGGTTGATGGTGCAGCCCGTGCTTAGCCCATAATCCTCACGCACACTGGCGGCCCCACTGAATATCCATATAAGATTGCGGGGCCCGGGAAAGTTAGGCAAATCCTGCAGTTTGTTAGCGTTTATAGGATTTGTGCAGGGAATAAGCAGCGCCAGTGCTTGAGCTCGCGCTAAAGCTGATGATAGAAGCCCTAAGCGTTAAAATACCCGGCGCCTCGTTCTTTGCTAGGGGACGCGGAGGTGTTTCTCGCTGCTACCGCGCCTGCTGAGCACACAGGGCACAAGTGAGGGGCTGCCCCCGCGGCTGCCCCTGCGGCGCGGGCTGCCTTTCCCGCGCGCGGGCGCGTCTGGCGCCGCGAGCCTCGCGCAAACCGCCTCCCCGTGACACGGAGCGGGGCGAAAACTACCTGGATGTGTCACAGCAAAGCCGGGGCCCCGCAGAAACGCCCCTGCCCGGAGGCGCTCGGCCGCT
>VZSV01000053.1:4623416-4692034 GCA_013398735.1 Nothocercus julius
TCTCCCTCTCTCCCTCTCTCCCTCTCTCCCTCTCTCTCTGCTCTCTCTTCCTGTCTTTCATGAAATTCAACTTAAATAAATGGGCAAATATCTGGTTAGAATATCAGATGTTTTACTTTTGCAGAAAGGGCTTGTTGGAAAGAAGCAGGGAGGAATAGATGGCTAGAAAAAAAAAAGTTAGTTTGCATAGTCCTGGGAATAGACATTCCATGAATAATGCAGAAAATGGAACTATGAGAACATTTTCGGAAGAAGATTGCTTTGTGGGTAGACAACTTCATTTATTCCAAAGAAAAGGCAACTCACACATCTTAGCAAATCAGTAGGATTGGTCCAGAAGAATAGGTTAAATTACTTCACCTCTCAGCTGTCTCTGATCTTGGGGGCCCAAGGCACATCAGGCCACACTGAACAATTGGGCAGCCTGACACTAATTTAAAACACAGGCTCAATGTATTGGTTCACTCCTTAAATCAATTACTCCATCTATCTGAGACTTTTGTTGGTGAGTTTTATACATGGCAAACAGTGTTAGCAAAGAGGACATACGATGCACTCCATTCTTTTTTTGCACAACAGTAGTTATGGGTACGGCAGTGGGAAAAGCAGAAGCATGTTCCTGTGTGAGCAAAGTTTAAGTGAGAAAAGGAAAAACATAGATATTTAAGACAGATCTTGTCTTTTTCTTTATTGTGCATGTTTACTTGAAGCAGCAAAGGCTCAGTCCAGTGTCTATGAAAATACGGAAGTCTATCTTTTGAATTCAGTGACTACTGTTCTGAGCCCTACGTACTACTCTGGATTGAGTGTGGTGGATGGCCTTTGAAAAGACACAAAAGAAATGTGTAAGTCTAACGGGTTGGCTGTGATGGCTCAGCTGCAGGCTGAACGCAAAGTGATTGCTTTGGGGAACTTGTAAAACCATTCTTTAGGGTATCTGTCTCTCTGAGTTAACACTGTTCACAGAGACTTTATGCTATTTTGTGTCAATCTAACATTTCTACAGCTGCTCTAGTTTATCACTTCATTTGCCAGCTCTCTCTCTAGCAGCTCTTCTGTGTCCAGATCTTCACCAGAAATTCCCACAGAAGCCCCTATGAGTTCCTGCTAAAGAAGGAATTAATTCAGTTTAATGGTGTAATTTGGAACACAGTTTTGATACACTAAATTTATGTTTAAAAATGGTATGTAGCTATGCAGATGCAGTATATGCAGGTCATTGAACAATGTTTTGGGGAAGGGAGAAAGGAGAAGGCAGCTGCAGTGCTTCATGCGTTACTTGTCTCTTTGCAGGTGGAGCTTACTGGTAATAGCATTTATGAATATATACACCCTTCCGACCACGATGAGATGACAGCCGTTCTTACTGCCCATCAGCCCCTCCATCCTCACCTGTTACAAGGTATGTTTATGATTTGTGATCAAATTGTCTTTGTGAAACTAAAAAAAGTAACCACACTACACTGACATGTGGAATACAAAAGCTCCTATTTATCTGATGTGAAGATATGTACACAAATGGAGGAGGAGCATGAACTTGAAATTGTCACCCACTGCTTTGATTTGCAGCAGTAAAGAAAGTAGGGCATCCTAGTCTAAATAATTCTTTCTATCCCACGCAGTTTTAAACCTTTTCTTTAGATTTTACCCCACAATTGTGGGGTGGACCCCACAATCCCTGTTTTGCGGAACGTTGTGACAGCCTGGCTGCGCCCAGGTGCACCCACGTAGTCTTGGGGGAAAAAAAGGAAGAGTACATTAGGCAATCTGGAATTAAGAAGATACTTCTTAAAGTTCTAAAAAACAACTGTTAAATTTGTAGTTTAAACAAAAAGCCAGAACTAATACCCTCCACTGTAGAAAGAGCAAGAACGGGTTTTGTAAATGTCCATCATTTTAGAAGATGATCTCTCTGGGAAAACAGTGTCCTCTTGCTAGGTGCTGGCTCTGTGATTCACCCCACCACTCCACAAATCCCGTGCACGCACTGCACGTGCTTCACCCACGGGTACCCAAATCCCGTGCACGCGCTGCGCGTGCTTCACCTACGCGTAGCCAGGCGGCACGGTGCTAAGCGGGATGGAGGATCAGGGAAGACTCCTACTGATGATTTCGTTTCTTAGTGGCAATTCTTTGAACTTCAAAATAATAGAAGATTTTTGCTCCATTATATTCAACACACTTTCACATACATTCTATAACCACTTAATCAGAAGTATCTCACATCATGCCACGTTTTGACTGGCCTTCTTAAGACACATCCCCTAAAATCATGAGGTGCTGTGGGTTTACACAACAATCCTACTTAGGACTGGATGTTTTTTTTCTTACATTTCTGGTGTTTGGGTTATTTCTGCACTTGATGATCTCACCCTAGTTCTGTCTCCTATGACCCCAGCAGCACAGAACCACGTACCCTCTCCTTGCAGGCAGGTTTAATGTGCCTGTGAGCATATATACTGCTGTGAGGTGGTGTTAAAGAACCATCCTTGCTTTCCTCTCTCTTCCTCACCCACAGATGCTCTTTTTTTTTTTTTTTTTTACCCCCCAGTGTCCCAAGAAACATAACCTTCCTTTCCTTTTACTGATTTCTCTTAGTTGCTACTTGATGATTTCATAGTTTGCTAATTCCTTTTTCTCTCAGGTATTTTTTTTTTTCCAGGCTTAATAATTAAAAAAAAATATTTATCATTTTCTTTTTTTCTGTCTTACTGATAAGCAGAGTGGATGCCTCTGATATAAATCCACAACTTCCCATGCAGTTCTGCTGGTATCCACAGCTAGTATATTCAGTGTCTTGCCAATGACAATAGCCTGGTGTTTTTATTGTGATGTATTTCTATTTGCTAATTGGAAAATTTCTGTGAATTTGTGAATTTAAAACTGTCCCATGAAAATAATTTTTCTGTCAAATACAAATAAGCTCTTAGCTATTGTCTATTAAATGTTGCAGCTCTGGCTTACTAGAGGCAGTGAGATAGCACACTAGTACTGCAGTTCTAGAAGCTATTGTTGTTCAGAGCAAGGTATTAGCTGTTTCTTGCTTACATTTGTATGCAAATGGATGCTTATCATGCCTGTTAGTACTTATTCCCTGAAAGAATAGGGTCCCTCTCATATGTACTGTCCGTGTTCTCATTTGTATAGTGATTTTTATGCACCTCTTGTCCGTATCTCTTCCCCACACAATATATGGAACTAGAGCATTAAAGTATGCAGAATCCCTACCTAAATGTTTTTAAAATGGAGGATTGATCAAATACTTTTTGATGATATTTGCCTTCCTTGTGCAAGCTGTGCCACTTTCTTTGGTGCATGAATTTAATCCTGAGGTATAACCTGAAATACCTGGCCCAGAGAAATCAAAGCAGTTTTCCTAGTGGTCTTCAGTGAAGCCCTGAAACTTTTTAATGAATGATACAACTGAAACACGTTATCTTTAAATCCTAGTAGACATTCAGAATATTTAAATAAAGCATGGAGTTCTACTTTTAAATTAGTACAGAGGGAAGTTGAGTGAAAGAAGTTTTATATTATAACAAAAGGAAAAACAAAGGCCTTTTTCAATCATCAATTTTTGTCTTTTTATTTTGTTTTTATTTTCTTTTGATCTCTTAAAATGTATCTGAGTCATCATGTCACTGGATCAAATAAAAACTTTCCCTTTACAACTTAATTATATTACAGACCTTTCCAGTCTGTGATACTACCATGCAACACCTTAGCAGTAAAATCAATATTGGCCTGCAAAGCAGATATTCGTAACACAAATTTACAGTTTGACTTATATAACTTTACTTGTTCTTCATGTGCTCTTCAGCTACATCTTAGACATACATGTATTTTTAGTTCAGTTGCTATTTCAGTAGTTGTAGCTTGATAAGATCTCCTATGCTAGAAGTCAGGAAGGTAAACATACATATCTATACTTTGTGGTATTCTGTTACAGGTCTTGAATAAGCCAGAATACCAGTTATTTTTGAACCTTTGCCCTCCACTTTCCCAATCTTTGTAAATTTTGACACTTTTATTTATTCATTTGCACTTATTTTTCCTCATTGCCTATTGTTATCTTCTTCAAGCCTTCCCCCTTCTCACCAGTGGTTCATCAATTCCTCATAAGCTTTTCTAAAAGACCGAATAGTACATGAGAAATCTCCAAGCTTTGGTGCTGTTGAGATCTATAACTTTTATCAACATGAGTTTTATTTCTCAGGCAGAACAAATTATCGCTAATTGCATAAAATCAGACATAGCACATTTTTCTTTGCATAATGCTAGTTGTCCCGTTATTCACTTTAAATACCTCATCTTGGTACTCAGAAATAATGCATTAGTTTAAAAAGCATAGCCCTTCTTAAATTATAACTACTACTAAAAATCCCTCATACCTTCCTAACACTTCTGGTACAACAAAGCACACCTTCAAATATGAAGGCTAGATATCTCCTTTTATTAAATGAAAGTGAAGATTCTTCAATAATCATATGATTTCAGAAGCTGTGTCTTTATAGCTAGATTAAATGTAACAGAATTGTAAAAGTGAGAGTTGATAAATCAGCTGTTTTGTCTTCTCTGTTCAGATAAGTCCAATATGATGCTGCAGTGAGTTTTGGTAAGGGAACCTCTGGGGCCAAGAAGCTGAAAGGAACAACTCTGAGAAGCATTTAAAAGTCATAAGGGACAAACAGCTCAGTGTGCGTTTGTGTGGTACCGCTGTGGCAAAAAGGTGTCATGGAAAATCCCTGTGTATGTAAGCAGGGAAGTAGTAAACAGGAGTAGCGAGGATGAATGCTTATACTCTTTATGTAGTATTAGTGAAATGGACACTGAATTGTTGTATGTATTTTGCTGACCACTTTAAAAAAAGAACTGACAGATTGGAGAAAGTACAAGAGAACCGCAAAAGTGATTGAAGGGCTGGTTATGCTTATAATGAGACACGAAAGAACACCATCTGTTTGGTTTATCAAAAAGAAGATTGGGAGGTGACTTGATTGCTGTGTATGAATACTTCTAAGGAAACAAAATACTGGGAACTAAAGAACTGTCTGTTTTAGGAGAAAAAAAAATAGTATCAAGAACCAATGTCTGCAAAAACGAAGCCACAAAAGCCCAAATTAGAATAATGCATACATTTACAACTAGGAGTTTGATTAACCACAGGAACAAAGTACTGAGGAAAGCAGTGGTTTCTTCCTCTTTTGATGTCTCCAGATCAAGGCTCTATGCCTTTCTGGAAGATGCACTTAAGGCAAACAGAAGTTACTGAGCTCAGTTCGGGAGTAACTGAGTGAAGTTTAATGAAGTGCAATGTACAGGTTAGACCAACGATCTAATGTTCCTTCTGGCCTTAAAAATCTGTAAGCTATGACTCAATGAAAGCCATAAGCCCCATGATCTGTGGAGGCTTTGGAGAATTTCAGCTTTAAATTACAAAGTCTTTAAGCCGCCCTCTTCCTTGCATGACCAGCACTGAAAATGTAAAGCAATATGTGCTGATCCCTTGCTGTGAAGGAAGTCAACAGCTGGACTCTCTTTCTTATGGTGACAGGGTTGGGGAAGAATAAAGGTCTCCTTTGCATATACACATTAAATATAGGGTATGCCTCAGTGTGTCAGCTCACATGAGTCATTGGGCCAACTTTGCACTTTAATGAAACAAATCCATTATATTTAAGTGAAATGGGTTAATAACAAAAATAAAGAATAATTTCATGTCTTTTCCAAATGATGTGTACTGGCTGTGCTCAGATCTTAGGTGACTTTACTGGCCATTCACTTCTTTGCAAATATCGCTTAGATTATTTCTGGTCTGCAACATATGTCTGTGTCCTGGCTTAGTCTTGTACCTGTGAAGTCTTACACCTCAGAGTTTTGCACTCCTTATGCAGCTGAATCTGTTGCAAAGCGAAGATTCCTGGGCCTCTGTCCCAAGATCTACAACACTTCAACAGGAACCATTCTGGTTGTTGGTTCATAGCTTAGTGTCAAGGAACTGATCTCTTAGATGGAGAGGAGTGGTTTTGATATGTGCCATCCTTTCTTGAACATTTAGAGCTCTGAAGCGTCTCTTTTCTGTTTGTTCTGTAGTGGAACTAACAAACCAGTGCACTGTATGAGAGCTTTGTGCAGCGGCTGGAGGAGGCGTGGGCTCCAGGATGTTGAGTGATGGGGTAACAGGAGTTTCTGAATCTCGGAAGGCTGTGAGGATACATTTGTGGACAGCTGGAGGGACTCAGTGCAAGCTGCTTATCTCTGCCTCTAGTACGTTGTGGTTATGGTGCCGTGCAAAATTTTGCCTGGCCAGCAATACCTCCAGAGACTCATGGAGGCGGGTGAGGAGCTCACCACTTTGCTTACATGTAGCGTGGAGCTAAGCACCTGTCAGACTGGTAAACCTGATCTGCTGCAGCTCAAAAGCCAAATTTGGTACCACACAGCATACGGCAGGGAAAGGGAACAGGGATGGGGAGGAGTAAATGCTGGCAGACATCTGTGGAGGTACTTTTAATAGGGTGCTTTGTCCAGAGGAGATAAACATTGCGAATCCTAAATAGTGGCTGTGTTTTAGGGACTTAGCATTGACGACTGCACCACTAGCTACCCTACCCTTAACTACACCGGTTCCTCTTAGCATACTAATTAGAGGAAACATTACTATTTTAGATGTCTGAAAGTGGAAAAGAAGGCAGACTGTTGGCATTCCACTAAAAAAAAAATCATATTTTATTGGTAATTAGCAGTGAAGTGAATCAAAGAGCAGGATGCCTCATAGTGCAGCATCTAGACTATTTACTTCTGCGCAGTACCTCTTGAGCTTCTTTGCTACTGTAAGTTGGAAAGTGTCACTTGAAGAGCAAAAGAGAGTTTGGGCCAGTGCTAGTAAGCTGCTGAATTTGGATACGAGGAATGGTAAGAACCTACCTTCTCAGCACTGATAGGATTCTGGAGACAATCAGAACCCAGAACAAACTGTTCAAATGGGGAGAAAAATTGGGCAGATCTCGCAAACCAAGCTTGCAAGACAGGCTGTCTAACAACAGAGCTATGGCTTTCCTACCACAGCAAGAGCACTGCAAGAGCAAATAAAATCAGCCCAGAAACTTCAGCTTTCAACCTGGTATGCACACAGGAACTTACCATCTGCATCTACCCATGATTTTGCCACTTATGGCATTTATACTTTGTCATTCAACTGGTGCCACTCAGTCACCAAAAAGGAGTATTCTCAAGGGTATATTCACTTAAGTCTGCAATTTGCATGTGTATCTACAGATGCTGCAGCCATAACAGGGAGAAGGGAAAGTGTATCTAACTGTGTTTCATTTCTTCTCCCTTACCTCGAATCCAGGCTTGACCACACATACCAAGGAAGGACAGGGGAGAGTTGTGGCTTTCATTCATCCGTTTGCATGCAGTATTTCACTCCACAGAACAGGTGAACTGACGGCTTCACTTCTGCACTGCTCTTTCTGGCACAGTAGCAGTGAAGACGGCAGTTGATAAGCAGCAGTCTTGCAGCTCTTATTCCTGCTTTTGCCCTAGCCTTTCTCCAAGCCTATTCCAAAACTTGTCCTGTGGAGGGGCCACCAAAGGCCTTGCTGGTCAATACTGGATTCTCAGCTTCAAGGTCTCCCTTAAAACTCTGTATGCTATTGCATCAGTCTGTTCTTTGCAGGATCCCTATGGTACTTCTACCTTTTTGTTTTGTTTTGTTCTAGAAGTTGAAGGCACCCACACTCTGTATACAGAGAGGGAAAGTGGTGGTCTCTGTGACATTTTTTTCTCATGCTCCTCCAGAAAAGCTGTAGCCTTGTTATGCTCTCAAAAGAGGCTGGCCAAGATGCTCGCATGCTCTTCTAGTCAGCAGTATGCTGTGTGGGACCCAGATGCTTTGCAGATTACACAAGAATAGGAACAGAACATGTGCAGCTTTATAGTACAGAGGAGGTAAGATGAAAATAACCCACTGAAAGGGAAAAAATATGCAGGGTGTTTGGGGGATGGGCAGTAAAGTGTTAGGCAGAAATGAACTCATGATGTCTTGTGTTTCCACCCTGTAAAACAGTCCAGCTGGGACATGGAACACAGCTTATCACACATTCATGCCTTGTCTCCAGAGGCTTGCACTAGCTTGAAGTAGGTGTGTGCCTCCACACAAGCTGGACTTGAAAGAAGGTAGAAGCAGGTGACAGTACTGACAGTGGAGCTTTGAATTGATGTGACACATCCTCAGCAGGGTAAAGACCTCTCCATTTTAATGCCTCTTCATAATCTCTCACAGCAGCAGTGAGGCAAGCATTTTTAAAAGAGTGCATGTTGCAGCTCTGTGCAGTTTGCAGGCTGGTACTGTAAATTTACAAAGTGGCTCTGCAACAAAATGATGCAGTTGTTTTGCTAACCTCAAGGATTGTGAACTTTCAGAAAGAGATATGAAATAGTAGCTTGTACCTTGTAGAAAATAAAGGCGTAAGAGGTGAAGCTGTGGAAAAGCAGCGATGATCTTTGCTCAGCTCAGAGTACAAGCAGCAGGCAAACCACAGAATTTTCTGACTGCTTCCTTTCAAAAGAGATGAAAGATGGAGTACAGAGCAAAGATGGATTTCATAGTTGCACCCCCAGGGATGGACAATTCTGGCTTCCATAAAGCTAACCATAATTTCACAGAAATGCTTGGAGAATCCTGTTTGGCAGTCATGTGCACTATGAGTGAACAAACGCTCAAATTCTGTATCCAAAATAGCAAGACTCATTTTCCGTACCATGACATTTATCCTGTTTACAAGAGGCAAAAAAGAACAAATCTCTAAAATATAAACAGGCTATTTTATTCTTAAGGAGTGCTTGCAGTCAAACTATATTGCTTGATATACCAGGCTAGGAAAAGAAAGGGGATAGCTGAAATGGCATACTTGTGCAAATGATATTCCTGCTGTGGGAAGGAAACACATCTTTTGTATGCGCAGAGACACAGTGCTTCTCTGTGTTCTCAGTCACAGGTTGCTGTGCTTCAGCTCTGTGAGGATGTTAACGTACAGATAAGATTATGTGGTGAGGTTTGAATTAAGCCTTTTGCTACCTGCTGAATTTATAGCTCTCACTGAATCCAGTGGAGCAGTTCTTCGCAGAAGGAGCCTCTGTAAGATAACCAGGCAGTATGGTCATACACTACTGGAATAGAAAAAGTTTGCTGAATCTGAGAAGGAAAGCATGCCTTTTGGTAATGTTCTGCCCGAAAAATAAATTATGATACGTTTTCAATTGCTGTCTCTGACATGGATATAAACTCTGACTTGCAGCACCTCATCCCTGTAAAACTCAGTATAAATGATACAGTACTTTCTAATGTCCCCCTAAATCTGATAGTAGACATACTGAAAAAAAGCCAGAATCTCAGTAATCTCAACTAACACCCCTCCAAACAAGAAAAGCAGAAAAGTTGCAGAAATCTGCTGAAAGTATGTAATCACTTTGATCAAAATTAATGTTATCCTTGGTTTGGCTTGCATTTCCAAATAATGATGGTAATACATCACTTGGAGAAAAATGGTGGGAATTGCAATTTCAGAAAAAAACACCCAAGAGTTTCACAGGTCATTCTTTAAAAGATTTCAATAAAAGGTTGTGGACCAATGGGGAGAGGATTATCACTTTGAAATATAGGAAACAAAATCAAAAATACATTATCATAAGAAAATCCAAGCTGTAACATACATTGGAAGTGTCAGGAACAGAAAAATATGACTGAAGTCACAGTCCACATAACATGATAAAGAAAAGCACTACACCAAAAATGGGAGGCTAAGCACTCAGAAAGAACCCTAAAGCTCTACTTTTCATCTCTAATGCCTGCATGCAATGTCAATCAGTAAAGCTCTGGAAAGTGTTAAAAGCTGTGTTAAGATGGTTGGTCTGCTTCTCAGGAAGCCATCATCAGATCAGTTCAAAAGACTCGGCAGCTCAGAGGTGGTGATAGAGCTTCCTTTTTAGCTAGATCAGCTATTGAGACATTTTCTTCACTCACCTTCTGAAAAAAAAATCTTAAAAGAAACTTTTAAAAACTAGTCAACTCAGTTATGGAAAGAAGGTGCAATTGCCCAATTATTTTAAGCAGATACACTGCATATGTACAGTATGTGAATGACTTAGTGGAATGATAGGTATTTGAAAAGAATGATGCTGAGAAAGAGATGTAACAGCAGCGACATTTATCATGAATTGCAGCAAATCTTGCAACCTCCATGTTTTAGAAGCGATCATTTAATTGGAACCTGAACAGACTGGTGTCAAAATCTGTGGAAAAACGGATTGGATATGGAAAAGCAGGACGCTGGGGAGAGCTCTGGAAAAACACAGCAAACTCCTCGCTGCCCTCCTCTCAGAGACTCACAGATGCATGAAACTTCTCATGCACAGCCTTTACTTTGAAACCTTGTAGACTTCTCAGAAATGTGCTCTGTAAGAATTATCTACTGTTCATCACAGCCTTAGGTATATATACCAGAGTATGTAACATCTCCCTTTGGGCATGAAGGTGCATTTGTTTGCTCCATATCAGACAAGTGTGTGCAGAAGGGTGAAGAGCAACACCGCCTGTAGCGTTGCTAGCACAGCTACAGTCTGCTGTGCTAAGAGCAGCACAACAGCAGGCTCTGGGGACTATTCCAGGAATATCAGGGACATGCGGTGAATATGAAATGATACAATGTACAACACCTTCTGTGATGACAAATGTGAATTTACACACGAGGCTATGCTCTGGTCTCAAATATCCCATGCTACGTGAAGGTACGGCTTCAGGTGTTGTGAAGGTGCACTTCGTGTTGCACGAGCTGTTGAAGTACAGTTTAGCGTGGCAAACATTTCTGTGCTTACTTAGTTGTCTTCGTTCTTTGCAACTTTCAAAATACTACATTTTGTAAATACATCATGTTACATCCATTCAAACACACAGAGGCATTACAGCCAGGTATTAGTAACCTATTAGTGATTTTCACTAAAGAGGCACATCCATCCTCACCTAGAGAAGCAGGGTTTCTTTTTTGTGGAGATGAAGGAACTTTTAATTTAGATCCATTTTCATTTCTTGTTCTCCCTTCTACTGAAGCAGAAACAAAAACAAAGAAAAAAGCAAAAACAAAGCTTAGCAACATATAGTTATCAATACAATAGGCATGGAAAGGATTCTTTTGTGTTATGTATGGAAGACAAAAATAACAGAAGATTTGTTAACAATAGTTTTCTTTGTTACCTCACCTGGAACAACTTCTTCCATAGCAGTTTCTGATCTGCTCAGTAGTGTTTTTTTTCTCTGTTAGTTCAGGTCTGCAACCTTTTGGTTTTGTATTTCTTCTGTAACAAACAGGCAAGCTTTTTATTTTAGCTTGAATAGGCAGTTGATACATTTATTCATAGATTTTTACCATCTTTTCCCCTTCCTTTTCCTTTAAAGGAAAGATGTTAACACATCTCACACCTTGATGCATTTATAGGTTTAACTTTTCAGAAAAAATACAGTGATTAAGCTTTGGTATGACTATTCTTTAATACTTAACAATGCTTCCTTTGATGGTACTTCTATTCTGATTTAATCATAATATTTCACTCTTCATTATCCTCTCTCGAACTTTCATATACACGTGCTTAACCCACAATTCTATCAATATTTAATTTCTTAAGAGCTGACATCCCTTCATTGTTTTCCACTCTATTTCAAACTTTCTTGTACCTTCTCAGTAGCTTAGAAGTTTTTCTTATTGAGGATTATTTGTTACTTACAAAGTTAGCCTCAACCACCTGGCATTAGCTGTAACCAGCTGTCTGGATACCACTGTGCAGCTCTGTATCCAACAGAGAGACACTATGGGGTATGCAGCATTGCTAGAAACTGTGTTACAGGCCCCCACAACCCGGAATGTCCAGGAGGGATCCAGCTCTTCTTTTCCTCTTCAGACACATTCAGCTTTTTCCGAAACAACAGCATTTCTCACAGAGACACTGGGCACACAGAAACATGGTCATGCTTAGTACAGCAGGAGGATCATTTACAATCAGGTGTATGCCCATTTAGCCTCTTCTAGTAAAAAGGACGTATATAGACCCAGATTCCAGATTCTTTTTGGCCACATGGGTCAACCCTTCTTTTGCTTAACCAAGACATTTTAATGTCAGCTAGCTCAAGCCCCCAGACTTGGAGCTCCCTGATGAGTCCCCAGTTACCTCATGGGTAAGTCTCCTCCTTCAGGTTGCTGGCGTGAGATATGAATGACTCAAGAGACTACAGTGTTTGTTGATTAAGCAACAAAGTACTAAAAACCAAATAATTCAGTGACTAATAATAAAGACATCATTATCAATATGTTACAATTATATCATTTTGTACTCTATTACACACAACTGTAAAGCTACTCATCATCACTCTTCAATCTCACAAATCACATACAACTACTGTTAAATTGCAGTTCTGTCACCTTCCCTAACCAAACCACCTATTACAAGGGTGCAACTCTACCCATCTTTGCTCTTCCATAGGATCTTTGTCCTTGAATTATTTTAATGAATCTTCTGTTTCCTAAAGAGCCCTTGCTGGTTATGAGGACTTATGTTCCAGCAGGACCTCTTGCTTACAATCCATCATCATGAAAATGAAACTGCTTCTTGAATAATTAAGGAATTAGTAGTTTTAAATAAAGGGAAAATGTTATCCTTAGTTTGAATGCAAGGGACTGCAGCAGCAAGACAGTAAGCATGAGCGCTGGGTCACACAGAAAATCTGTATCAGAGCTATGTATGCACCAGTGTTCCCAACTCCCAGGCCCATTCTTTAATCATGACATCATGCTTCAGCAATAGCAATCTGTACTGTATGGCTTCCTCCTGCCAAATTGTATACATTTGTGTTCAAAACTCTATAGTACATGTGCCAGTTCATTTAAGGGTCCCCCCCCCCCCCCGCCGCATACGGATCTAATTTGTATTAGCAAGATAAATGGAAAATTCCCATACTCAAGAAGGCTAATGCTAATTGAGTTGCACTATATATTGCATATATTTTCCTTCCACAGCTCTGTAAGTCCTTTCTCTGTGGCTGTATCTTAAGATGTCCAAACTCAGAATGTAATGTAGAGAGTTTATTGGTTTCCAGGTAGTGGTCTGAGGCTCAAACCACTGCAGGGGTGTGGCTAAAAGGTGTTAATTAGGTGATGGATGCACAAAAATCAGGAACACAACTCAGCAGTAAAATCAAATTAAAACAAGACTTCAGCTGATCATAGTGGACTTGGATGAAACCATGCAGGGAGTTAAAGGTAACAGACATTGAAACAAAACCTGAAAATCCCACTGGGCCCTTGATTTTCCTATTCATAGAAGTACCAAATAACTTCTCTTTTCCGAAAATAGTTGTGTTTGGCCAAACTGCAGCTTTTGTTTAAAAAATAGTCAAAACTATTAACATTAATGATATCTAAACTGTTATTTCTTTAAAAGAGAATAATAACTTCTGATTAGGACAAAATACTGATTTACCCGAACAACATTTAATTTTCAAAAGAATTCCCTCAGGTTATCTGTGAAGCTAAAAAAACCCTATCAAGAAGAGCTTGCGAATCAGTGAAACAGATAGTAATACTGCATATGAAGGCCTGGGCATGACTAACTACATACACTCAAATTACTACAAAAACAATGAATTTTCTTATTTATTTTTGTTTTCACTTTTGAGGGTTCGTACACTGGTTCACCTAAGCTCCAAAGGAAAACTTTCCTTCCCTTTACCATAGGGGCTGGTTCCTGGGCTGGTTCCCGGCTGCTCATGATCAAGGTGATTTACCAGTGAAAGGTAGCAAAAACAGAAAGTTGGAGGCTAGGGCTGCTGACTTGTCTAATTTTCACAGAAGATTTTCACACAAAGGTGAAATAAATCCTACGGGAAGAGGTTTAGTGGGAAGGTGGAATGGCTGATTTTTATTTCCGTCTACGGCTGAGACATAAAGACATCTGTTAAACCATCAAAGGCAACGTAATCAATTGACTTTGAAATTTTTAGTAATAAATAATCTGTATGGTTTATGCTTTCAGAATATGAAATTGAGAGATCATTTTTCCTGAGAATGAAGTGTGTTCTAGCCAAGAGGAATGCAGGATTGACATGCAGTGGCTACAAGGTAATGTACACAAACCTTTTTTTTTTTTTTTTCTTTAATATTCAACAGTAATACTGTTATTTTTTCCCTTTTTTACGTAAGCTTAGCTGGAAGCAAAGTCTGACTGAAAGAATCAGAACAGAGGCAAAAGTGCCACTTCTGGCTGGACACTCCCTCAGTAATGCAACAGTCTTGCATGGTGATTTGGAGACCAGCAGCAGACTGAAGTGTGCTTTGTGGCACATCCTGATTCCCTGATGTCCCAAAGTGGAAAACTGGCTGGAGGACACCCCAGAAACAATGGTGGAAGGAGAGTGCATAGCTGACTCTCGCTCCGATAGGGAAGTGGAGGCAGGTGGAGCGGGAACTTGGAAGTCTTCCCACATGCTTGGTGGGGGAGCCTTCCCAGCCTTTGTGGGTCTGTGCTTGGCTTAGCAGCACTTGCACAGGTCGCCTCATTGGCCTGAGCCGAGTTACCTCAACATGAACGAGACCAGAATGTTGCTCAGAATAACCAACCACTGGTTCAACTCAGGTTTGAATCTTGCTAATCCATTAAGTTTGTTTAGAAACCTCATTGCTGGTATTATCTTTTTATTTATTATACGAGAACCAAAACCACAGCAAATGCTGAAATTCTACAGTAACATTATTCAAATAGTTCTTATTTTCAACTTTTTTTGTGTGTGCATTTGCTGGTCTTTGACCCACGCAGTGCAGTTTTATCCCTTTTGTATCGTGAGAGAAGAGTATTTCGCACACAGTCTTGTGAGGATTCCAAACAAAAGGAAAAGTTTGTAAGAGAAGCAGAGCTCTCTTATGGAATGGGTTCAAGATCCAGAAATATATCTGCCCATTTACACTGGAATAATTACTTTTCACTGCATGGAGCCCAGGATACTGAGTGGCCTCCCAGCAAAAATGGTGCTCTTCCAAAGCAGAATTTGAAATCAGTTAAGAAAGTAGAGCTTGTAGTCACGTTTTCTTTTTCGTTTTTTTTTGTTTTGTTTTGTTTCTGTATGTTTCTTTTTTTTTTTTTTTTTTTTNTTTTTTTTTTTTTCTGCTAGCCAGGGCAATCTTTCTTCTTTTGTTCTCTGTTGCAAGTTAACATGTTTTACATAGCAAATCACTTTAAGGATGTATTTATTTAGATAGCTACTGGCTGAAATGACTTTTTTGACTGTGCTTAGAACCAGCACTTACTGCTTTTGACAATATCACCTAAATAGCTGAAGTGCAGGGAAAATGCACAAATCGAATAGTATGGGAATTAAAGGCATCTACTGTAAGATCTTATATAAGTTTCAATTGTTACTTTTCTGCTGCTGAATGTATTAATCACTTGCTGATTGGAAAGCAGGGAAGAAGGTTGCATAGGAGGAGCCTATTTCTAGGCCACTGTTTAGTAGACTGCTCAGGAGTACCAAGCACAATGGATATCAATTCCTTTTCCCTGGACACAGGCAAAAGTCAAAATAAACAAATACTGATATTAAGCTGAAGAATGCCCAGTATGTATTTCTCGTTCTCCACAAAGCCAAGTCTCCTGTCCACTATTTGGCACAGAACATTGGCAAGAGTGCAAATCATTTCTAAACGCCAGGCGTACAGCTAATAAATCTTATGTTCCTGAAGATCCTTCAGATAGAGATTTCCATCCCCTCTTTAGCTGACATTGTGAATTGTTATAGGCTAAAGGGTAACATTGAAGTCAACACTCCTGTCACTAGAAAATGTATATGGGGATTCAGAAATATGGTCTCTAGATACTGTCCTTATCAATATATCAGTAGAATGTAATCTGAGCTTGATCGAAGAATTCAAAACTCATCTGCAATGTGTTCAAATATATTGTATTTAAGCTTCATAGTTTGCCCACATCATAACCACTGGATATTTAGTGCCTGTTTTTCATCAGAACAATATGTATTTTTTTTTTTTAAAGATGCTGACGTATACCTATATGTGTCTGTATGCATGTGTGAGATTGAGTCCTTTTAAAAGCAATTTCCAGATTTCTTTTTTGTTAAAGGAGCAGGAATTCTGACTGCATATACAAGAAACCTATACAAGAAATCTGTGAAATCTATATCAAAGAAAGTTGAAGCCGTTAACTAGGATATAAGATACATAGTGCCAAACAGTATGGTGTTTCAGTACTGGATTAATCAAGCACTGCCAGCAGTAAATGCACAAACTGCACATACTGTGTTTTTCAGGTCCATTTATAAATTAAACAGATATCTGAAGCCTTAACAGACTATGCAGTAGCTAAAATGTTAGGAGGGTTTATTGGCTTATAACCTCATTAAAACCGAGGTGAGATGGGTGGGTGGCTGGAGGGTCAGCTGCCAATCAGTGAGCATATTTTTTTCTCATGCCAGGTGATCCATTGCAGTGGCTACTTGAAGATACGGCAATATATGCTAGATATGTCCTTGTATGATTCCTGTTACCAAATCGTTGGGCTGGTGGCTGTAGGTCAGTCTTTACCTCCCAGTGCCATCACTGAGATCAAGCTTCACAGCAACATGTTTATGTTCAGAGCAAGTTTGGACTTAAAGTTAATATTCCTAGATTCCAGGTAAGTGTCTTATTTCATTTCTAGCATAAAATGCTTGAGAGGCAAGTTTTATGATAAATTACACTGGTTTCCATATGAATCAAAATAGCCACAAAAAGATGAAGCAATACAAAATTCATCTGGAACACAAAGATCATGGGGGTCTTTGAAGCTCTTCTGGAAGCTTGTTAGGCTGTACTTTGACTTGAATATCAACATATAAGAATTGATAGTAACCAACAGTTTCAAAGTCAGCTGAAGTCTCCTTGCTGTGGGCAATATACAGGCAAATAGTACTATGTTTTTGCCCTAAAGGACATACAATCTTAATAGACAAAACTAGTGAAAAGGGATAAGGACGTATCCTCATCCATAATTCATAAACAGTAAATTGAGACATTGAGATCAAATGACTTGCCAGGGTCATCCAGGAAGCTTTTGACAGGCAGAGTGGTAAGAAAATTTAGGCTCCAGCACTTCAGTGTTAATGCCTTAACAATAAAACCAAACTACCAATGAGGTTGTTAGGATGAAAACAAATTCAGTTGGGCCACTAGATGAAAGCAGAGTGAACCTTCATTATTAAAAAAAAAAAAAAAAAAGAGCTTGGAAAAATGCCTAGAAAGAAAACTTCATCTCCATTCTCAGCCAACATAGCTTGCATATCATCTAAGAAGACAAGCGCACAAAACTGCAGTGCAAGATGTGAAATGACTCATTCATCCTTTTTTGAACCCTTGTATCTTCTACTATACAGTGATGCTTTGTACAGTACAGTTTAAAATACCTTGAGGGGAAAGGCCCAATTCCCCAACAATATTTGACTATCGACAAAATGATGGTTCTTTAAAAATCCCTGCATATGAAGCATTACGTGAAATACTTTTTCCATTTCCTTGACATGCTGTATTTGTAAGAAGCAGAAATGATATTTATGTATAACAGTGAAAAATAATCTGTATCCACAATCGTGAGGACGTTTTGCATGCCAGGTCAGCCATGCAGGAACATTTTCTCTCTATCTAGCTAAGGACAAAGAGATAGTGGGCCATCGGCTGCTAGAATACAAAGAGCTAGCTGTTTTTTGGCATGCTTTACTTAATGTAACAGCTACAAAGAAGCACAAGGGGTTCAGCAACATGTCTTTGCATGTGGAGAAAAGGAAATGATGTGCCTAAGAGGAACTGCCTGGAGACTGAAGCGTCTTCAAAGGAGACAGTTTAAGCAGAGGTGTTGACAGGAGTGCAGATACAACCAGTACTGCTGTATAGCTGTGTTTACCAAAGAGCAGATGTATGTCATCTCTGTCCACACACGGGTCAGTCTGGGCTACAAAGTGTTACCAGAGCTCTTTATTCCTCCAACTGAGCAAACGAAATTATAGTTGCTCCTGGTAAGGGTGTATTAGCAATAAGACAGAAGCGGTTCTGTCTTGCTTCTAGCACCTGTACAGCAAGAGTGTTGTCAGAGTGAACCCTTTAGAGTGAACCATTACAGCAACCAAGCCGGTGCTCCACTATAGGAAAGATCAGGAAAATAAGATACCCAGTACAGTGTAAAACGTGTAGGAGCTGATTTATCAAGGTCACTGGAATAGAGAGACAGTCACTTTCACCTGAAGTGATTTGCAGTGTCTGATTTTGGTGGTGCAGTTCATGCATCCAAATGCTTTAAAGAGGTCTAGAGGGCAGTGCTGACTGTGAGGGCAAGATCTGTTTCCTACTCCATGTGCCTGCGTGCCCAGGCTCCCTTCAGTTGCTTCCTGAGGGGTTGTTTTTCTGTTAAGGAAGTGGAGCAGTTAGGCTTAGTTCCAGGCTGAGAATTTCCAAAAGTTTGCATGTTCTTACATTCTTAGTGATACTTTTGGCCCGTGGGAGGACCAGCTTCAAAGTGAGGCTGCACTTCCACAAAAGTTCCCACCCAGCTTGGGCTTGGGTTTTTGTTGTTTGTTTTTAAGTTAGCTGTGTCTCTACTCCCCCGTTGAAGTGAGCAAGATGAAACTGCCACCTTGCTTTGATTGCCCTGAAGTCAGACGGGGCGCTGAAGCCAGAATAGGACCTTATCCCAGTATTTCAGCATGCTGGTTGGCTTAAGTCAGAATTTGAGCCCCTGGAACTGTAAGCCAAGAGGGACAGGGCAGAGTGTGGAGGAGAAACACAAGCATGTGCTCAAATAGCCCCCTGCAGAAAGTGAGCACATGTGTGCGCTCTGCATTGGCAGTCCCCGAGGCAAAGGCATGCAGGGCTTTCCCGGATGCAGGAATGGCTGGGGAGGTGTGGATATGTTTGTGCTGTATTTTTAATAAATCAGACCACAATGGTATTTTTTGTCAGTTTGTTAGTTTGTTTGTTTCTGGTTTCCTTCCGAAGAAGCTCCCCGCATCATGCTCTCTCCCAAGAGGAATGCAACTACAGTTCCCAGTCCCTGTGGGGTCCACATGATTTCTTAGAATTAGGGAGACAGTAAATAAAATGCAGAGTAAAGGAAAAAAAAAAGGCAAAGCTTATGCAATCCCCAGTGACACATGCTACTTGAGACTCCATTCCCCATTTCTGTTGATACTACTGTGTTATTCTTTGATACAGAGCGTATCTACCTTAGTGTTCTAGCTCAGACTGGAAGCACCCTGACCATCCCTGCTCACTACACGGCACAAAGAGATCTGAGGAGTATGAACTGGATTCCTTTTGGATGAATCTAAGCAGGAAGACAACTTTCAGGAGCAGGTCTAAGGCACTCCAATGACTATTGAGCTTTCAGTCCATGGGCCTGGACTAGAACTAGGTCCCAAGTATAAAGTATGCACATGTCAGATCCTCAGCACTGACCGTTTTACTTTACAGATCTCCTGCTAATGGACTATGTTGCTTGTTAATGTAGACAAAGGCCATGAATGCCTTTGTATGGTGCCTCTGTTCTGCATTTTTAGATGAAGAAAGCCCAGGACACCATAAACAGCCCCCAGCAACACTAGGTAAACAAACGAGATAATGGCGGATTTGTACGATGTACTTTAAGTAGATTTTGTTCTCAAGCAACTGTGCTGAATAAACAAAAGTCCATTTTGAACCATGAAGTCTCACTTGTCAGGTGACTTTTAGGTCTGACCACGTATAGGTGTTACTTTGGTAGCCTGGTCCATTAACATATGAAGAGATGGTGCTGTTTCAGATTTGCTCCCTTATCCTATTTCTCATTATGTGAAGAAGTTTTCTACTGAATGTCCTTTTTATTTTATTTTTTTTTTTAGCTTGTGACCTTTAGAGCTCCTTGTCCTTTCACATTCTTAGCTAGAGTGCTACCCGGAATTCATTTGTAGACCATGATTACAGCCTGTATAGACTGATATACATGCTACACTTGTATGTTTACAAAAGCAAATGAAAATCTGACAGCAGTGCACAATAGCAATGTGCACAACAGTAATTTTGTTGTTTCATGAATGACTCTTCAAATGAATCCTTGTGCAAAGGATCACGCATGACAGTGGCAAAACCCCAATGTTGAAAGAAGTCTTTTTCCTGCCTGTGTGTGAGACAGGCCAGGGAATAGCTGCACCTTGCTTTGGCTGGGCTCAGAGGTTTTAATTTTCAGTGAAGATGAGGATTCTGTTTCCAAAACTAACATTTTGTCCTGCAGTGTTTAGGTACTTGGTTAGTTGGCATAATCAGACATTGACATTAGATTAATGAAACCAAATGTCTGTGGAGATTTTGCTTATTATGCAGCCTTTCTTTTCTAGAGTGACTGAATTAACTGGATATGAGCCTCAAGATCTGATAGAGAAAACCCTCTATCACCATGTTCATGGCTGTGATGTGTTCCATTTACGATATGCTCATCATCTCTGTAAGTAAAGGCATTGTTAGATTTAAATGTAATAAGTAGAGTGACAAATTTTTCAGACAACAGCTTTCCACACCTCAACTAGAGGTAGACGTTCGAAAGTGCTTGGCTATCACTCAAGGAAACGGGGACTTTCCTCAATATGCTGTGCTAGATCCTCAGTATGTGGTGCTTCAGAAAAAAATATATCTGGCTGCTTTTACCACTCTACTTAAAGGACTTGGTCTCTTTTGAAAATCTAGACCTGCTTCTGGCTGTTGAGCCCTTCAAGGGAGAAAAAAAAAAAAANAAAAAAAAAAAAAAAAAAAAAAAAGAGAGATCTGGACTATTAACCTCTATTGGTTAAAATAATATTACGCAACAGCTCCCCCATTCCTTTGAAATATATTGGTAATGTTCAACCCACATTTGAAGTGAATGCAAACCTCCAAAATCTTGAGGTGAATGTTCATTAATAGCATGTGGATGAGGTTTGAAAAACAGAGGGGAATAAAATACATTCAATACTTCCCCATCTGCCAAAAGAGACACTAATCATATCTTCAAGCATCTGGATTTGGGAAGTAGTTCATTCAGTAGCACATTAAGTTTAGAAGCAAACTGAGGGAATAGCTGAACTCTGGATTTGGCTCAGTCTGCCACAGACCATACGATACAAAGATGAAATTCCAAAACCAATGTTACTGGATTTTTTTCGAGATTGCTCTTGTAGGCTGAAAGTAATCAGAGGCAAATCCCTCTTTTAGGCTCCTCTGAAGGAGAGGATAGTCAGTTCTTCACCTGTGTGATATTTATGTGGATCTGGAATATAAAGGAGGACGTAACTGTATTTCGCACAGGTCAAGGCTGAAATTCCAAGCACTGTTGATGGCAGTGGGTGCTACACCTTGGAAAGCAGAAGCTGATCTTTACAGCATGTTCATATAAACTGAAAAAAGCATTGAATGCTCTGGGCCATAACAAATTAAAAATGGGAACCACCGGGATGCATTGCAGTGTCCCCCTGTGAGCATCCTTCTTGTAGGGTTAGCTTCTGCATCCAGGTGCAACTACTGACCTGTTCAAAATATCACTTGTTATTTTCACAGGGCTGTTTGAAATACCTGCGTCAACTGGTAGATATATAAATGATTCCAATATAGCCCCAATCATATCTGGTAAACAGTTTATCATTTTCACATTAATGGATAGCTCTGTACAGGTGGTAGATGGTTTGTACTTTGGCCCCAGGTTTGATCTATGCATGACTGACGTTTTAGTAAAGATGCTTGCTAAATTACTCAAAAAACAAAACAAAACAAAAAATGCACACACAAAAACCTCTCTCAATGAAGCAGAATAGCTAAAAATTGTTCTCTAGATGCTCTACCTCAATTACATAGATAAAGTATTGCAAAGTTTAAAAACAGAAGAAAAATATGAGAAGATGAATCCAAATTTACGAAAGTTTCAAAGCAACTAAATGCCAAGAAGAGGAAAAAGTAATGGCAACAGTGGGAACAGTGCAGAAGCGTGGCCAGAATACCAAGCAATAGTAATTATTGAAACAGATGTAAAGTACACAAGCCTCTGGGGAGCCAGCGTTGCGACTCGCTCACCATCCATCAGCAAATGCCTGAGGAACCCGCACAGCAATGGGCTGGCAGGTTTGACACTGCATTCCATAAAGCAAACCTGGTGATTAAGTGTCATCTGATGATGAAATCTGCAGAGAAACATGTTACACCTAATAAGGGTATGAAGAAAAAAAAAAAATCTAAACTAGGATAATCAATTGCTTTTTCAAAGAGGAAGAAATACCCCAAAGTGAAGATCTAAAGCAACAGACCTTTGATTTAGGCAGTATAGAGAGAAAAACAAAGGAAACAGTGAGAGGAGCAAGCTAGAAGGGCTCTAACAGGAGCGTCAAACTATAAGGAAAATGTAAATGGGAATATTTGCCTAAGGTGTGCTGGCAGCAAACAGAGCTTCCTGTTTTAAACATTTGATTAGCTTCCAGCACTAGGAAAAAGCCTCTGAAGTTTGAACTAGTGTTATTTATTTCTATAGCACCATCAATATGCACAGTGTTTGCTCTGCAACTGGGGAAACGTGGCCGCACAAATACCCTGTCCCTGCCTAAAGATCTTGTGTTCTGAAAGGCAGGGCGAGAAGCTGTTCCAGTACAGCCAAAATATTCTCCTGGCCTTCGCTCAGTGCTTTCATTTGCACCATCTTCTCGCTGGCCGGAGGAGCCTGTGCAGCCCTCTTGCTCTTCCCAGAAAGCTCCTGCTCAGGCCCAGGCGCTGCCTGCAACCTCTCAGAACAACCCTCCGAGTCAGACCCCGCGGGCCGGTGCCTCCGCGAGCCCAGCGCCTCTCCCGGCCGGAGCCGCTGGAGAGGGACACACAGCTGCGAGTGGCTCGCCGAGGAGCCAAGGCCAAAGCCACCGAGTCCTCACCAGCCGATCGCAGCGGAGGCCACCATGAAGCCTGAGGCTGTGCAGACCGTCTTGGTAGCGAATTTGCCTCACCGCCGATTTTGAGGTTTCCCCGGGCGCAACCAACAGGGTAATTTAACACAGGGCCAAGAGGAAATTGAGCTCATTTGCTGTATCTGAAGCACAGCTACTGTCCTGCAGCCAAGGCCAGACGTTCCCCAGTTCACTAAAAATGCAGGAGACACAGAGTCCTCCCCAGGTCCCAGGAGAAATACTGGTTTATCCATATAATTAGGAAGGGAAGTGGAGCACTGCAGCCCTCAGTGATTTTCACATCTTTTAAAATATTGCCTTAACTGGAAAGCTAAAAGAGGATTTGAGAAGGAGAGAAATAAAAAAAATCCCATCAAAACTAGTCTCAAAACATACGAAGAAGAACTTTGTTATACCTAGCAATCCATTATAGCATTAATTTTTGTTTTGACTGAGTAGCAAGACATTTTGAACTCAAGGAGAACCTGACCATTAAACTAGCATAAAGACTTAGTTTTCATGAGTCTACACCACGTTATATATACATACATACATACATATATATATATATATATAAACAAGTCTTTTGGATGATCTAGGCCAAAAGGAAATCACCATTTGCTAGAATTGGACTGTTGATTATGACTTGATCATAGTGGAAGGAGAACTGAAGCTTCCAGAATCAAAAAAAAAAAAAAAAAAAAAAAAAAACCTTAGGACTTGTGTAGATGGATAAGAGAGTAAGCAGTCTGCAGAGGTGACCCATATGCTACAGACTTAATGGACCCTTAACTAAGAACAAGCCACTTGCTCTATTTCTGTCCGTCTTCCACCTGGTTGTTCACATTATTGACTTTGTTGTGGTCGCAGATTACTACTGGAATTACTATCCTCTACACCCCCAAATAGCAACTGAATTTAAAAAGACAAGCCCCCCCACACTCAATTATGAATAATAAGAGTGTCATTAATTAGAAAAAAAGGTAAAGAAAACAAAAAGATTATGCACTCTTTTGTTCCAAATTTAATATTAATACCAATCCCTCAGAAAAATTTCCTATAAATTCTTATTATAGGGCCATATATTCATTTTAAGTCATTGTTTGCTCTGCTAGAGTTGTCTGAAGACTGTTGCTTGACTGGTTTATGATGTATCTGCTTCTTCACCAGGCATGTACAGTAAGAGAACAAAATGATTTGAGCTTTGCTAGTAAGTTCTGTTCAGTACAAGCCTCGCATTTTCAAGCAGCAATCCCATTTCTTTATCCTGTCTTGTGCAAAACTACAAGGCATTGCTGCTATTGATCAAGTTCTTTTGCAATAGTCTGAGTATCAAAATTGGTATTTTATGTCTTAATTTATATTAAATAACTGACTGTATAGAAGATTAAGAAAGTGGAGCTCTCTAGAGAAACACACCAGGGTTACACAAGAGCAAACAGATCTTCAAGCGCTAGCAGGTATGGTCTCTTGTTGTGAATCCTTACATAAATGCCTAGCACCGAACCAGATATGTGACTAGCTTATTATATTTAGAGATGCTGCACAGCTCGTACTGTAGCATAGCCATGGGCCAAAACAACTTTGCCCACAGAGAATCCAAACTGGTGTTCAGAGGATTTACATTTCTGGTGAGATCTATCTGCTAACTGATTCACCTCTCTGGCCTTATCTTTGTATGTTTAAGAATCAAATAATATTTTAAATTTGTTCTTTTAAATCAGCCTTAGAAGCATAGAGCTTACAGAGGGAAAAGCAGTGTAGCCTGAAATGTAATATGCACAAAATACACAATAATCTTTCAAACCAGCAATGTCAAAATGCTTGCAAATACACTGGGGAAAAAAATCATTCTCTCTGTCTCAAAATTCTTTTGCTGCCTTCTACCTTTCTTTTTCAGTTAAGTGTTTTTACAGAGTGGGACATACATAGGATTTGTAAGCAGTGAGGTAACATTGTGAGACCACGTACAGGAGCAGCACAAACACCTTTGCAGCAAAGCTACTTCAAGTTTGTTGGGAAAGGGGGATTTAAGGGAGTGGGAGGAGAGAGGAAAGCGCCCCCTTACACATAACCCCCCCCCCCAGGAACGGATCACAAGTTCAAGCAATGTGAAATGTATTTACATTGTATTTACAGTGTTGGTGAAAGGCCAAGTCACAACCAAGTACTATCGACTACTGTCCAAGCATGGAGGCTGGGTGTGGGTACAGAGCTATGCCACCATTGTGCATAACAGCCGTTCTTCACGGCCTCACTGCATAGTGAGTGTCAATTATGTCCTTACGTAAGTCAAAATACTTTGTACCATTACATGTTATCAGTAATTAATTCATTACTAATGAAATCACTTAGGCTTGCTATGTTCGTGTCTTCCCGTATCACTTTGTGTTTGCGAGTTACAGCCACTTTTCTTTCCTCACATCCTTCCCCTCCTAGTTACAGAGAGCAGCTGCAAATGGCCCGCTGAGAAAAAGTGCTGGTACTTCTCACGGCTGCCTCGCATGCTGTAGAGCTTGTGCTCGAGCGTGTCGCGCTGCTGGCGGGCCCTCGTGTGAGGCCGAGACCCAGGCAGGGCCGCTGCCACCCCGCAGGGAGACAGGGAGGTGGTAGAAACTGCTGCCCTTGTCAAAGACAGGTGATTTACCAAGGAGCTGCTTCCATGGGTACTCAGGGCTGAATTATAGTCTCTCAGCAGCAAGTAGCTCCCACTGAGCTTGTGCACGCACAGTGCTTTGGAACTGCAGCTTACGCGTTGTGCCTCGAATCGTGAAACTCCTGTCTTGCTATAAACCTGAGAGACTCAGAAATCCATGTGAAAGAGCAGGGGCTGAAGGAAGGGAGAGAGAAACATGTATAGACAGTATTTATACCTTGCCTAATTGTGTAGCCTGCCTTTGTCAAAGCCTGTGACATAGTGCATAGATAAGAGGGCAAAGCAATGGTGAAACACACTGTGACTATAAAGACAATTTGTAAGGAAGGGTTTGTGGGCACCTCAGATGTTAGTCAGCAGTTGGGAGAAGCAGGGAACCACTCACCCTTTTCTTCTGACTGGTCCATTTCCTACCTGGCTCCGACATGAGGTGTGCTAGAAGTTTGCATGATGGCTGTGGTCAGGTCACGTGTGTTTGCATGTTGCAGTGCTGCATCTACTACTGAAGAGTTAAATTGTATGAGATGAGCAACAACAGGAGCATTTCCCTAAGCTACTGAGCCTGGGACTTAAGGGTCTGTGCTTCCCTCCTGCCTGTAAAGATGTGTGAGCCAGAAGCAGCACTGAGGAAAGACTCAGTCCTGCAACCTGCTTGGGTCCAGTGAGTTGGGGCAAGGGATTTGGGTAAAGAGAGGCAGCTGTGCCAGAGATTATAACAGCATATCCTTGGGCTAAATTTAGTTCTAGGTTATTCATCATCAAAAAGTGAAGAAATTGAGTTCTAGATAGAAAATGAGAGAGAAAGAACTGTTTTTTTCCTCGATATCCTTTCAAAAATAGGATCCACTTTGACTGCTAACAAAACCAAATGAGGCAATTTGATCATCAAAACTCTAGGAATTAATGTTGCAGCAGATGCTCCACAATCTTACTTTAATTTACTCCTTAGCCTCCTTTGTATAAAAATCTGTCTGCGGGGCAGGTGAAATGGAATAGAGCAGGAAATAAAATCTAGAGACCGTCAAAACCACATTGCAGCTCCTATAGCATGTTACAAGCACATCGGACTGGAGGGAAAGGAAGCTTGCTCTTTTCCTCACCTTGGAGCAAATTGTGAGAGCCAGGGAAGAGACCAATTCCTGGCTGAGGAGCAGACCCTCGACCTGATCTGTGTCTTCCCATCAGATCTTCCCCACAGCTGTAGGGACTAATAACAGTATGATGCAATGCAATATAATGCAAACTAATGCAGCAAAATGCAGGTGCCAGGCATGGCTTAAAGAAGAAGCTGGCACAGTTTAGATTTAGACAGTAGGGAAATTTAATGTGAAGATATTTACTATGTCCCTGGTGGAACATTTGTGATAGATGCCAGTGGAAACATGGTCAGATGAAAAATTTCATTGCCTCCTAACACCCCAACCCAGACTGCAAACTGATAAAAATCTAGGAAGAATGAAAATGAAAACATTGTGAAAGCTATCATGTATTTCCAAAGGAACTATTTTGGATTTACGCAGTATGTTTGAGTATATATTTACTGGACTGTTCTTTTGCAGAGATATTGAGTATAAGGAACTTCAGTTATCACTGGACCAGGTCACCATTTCTAAGTCACAATTTTCATGCAGAAACTCAGTATCTACCTCACAGGAAACAAGGAAAATAGTAAAACCCAAAAGTAATAAGATGAAGGCAAAACTCCGAACAACGCCTTACCCACAACAGGTAACCTTTTCAGCAATATTTACCTCCCAGTTTTTATGGTAGGTTGCTTGGGACAAGATCATCAGAAGCTGAACTTACTATAAAACTGTTAATAGTATCCTCTGCCACAGGTAGGTCACAATAGAGCAAGATCCTTCTTCTCTTGGGGGGACGGCACAAATAGTACAAACTCTGGCAATTGACGCAAACACAAAGACTTTTGAATTACAGAGTGTGTTAAGTGTTAAGTGGAGGTAAAAAATACCTCCAATGTATTTTATCAGTAAAGAGAAGAAAAAATGTACTGAACATAGCAGTGTTGTGAAAATTGAAGCTAGTGTAGAATGAGTTTTGTTCATCACTGACAGACAAGAGTTTTTATGTCACATGGATGTAGGCAGTTTTCTTATGCTGGAGAATGATTCGGGAAAGAGAAACCCAGCACACAGAGTGCTGGAGTGGGACTTGGGATGTCTGCCACCGGGCAAGCTGGAAGCAGACAAAAAAGCAAACCAGGGTGATTGTCCATAATACAGGTTTGGATTGATACCCATCAAGGGACATTTGGGGACTTCAAAGTGGTTACTGCTACTAGTATTACCTTCAAATAGCTCCACACGCAGCTAGCACATATATGTCATTCAAAACACCAAGAGCTGAAGAGTATGTGGAGTCTGAAGAAGAGGGTGAGAGAGAGGAGGAGATCATGGTTGATTCAAAGGATAGATTTTGTCTTCGTGTCATTCTGAAGCTTGACATGCCAACAAACTGTCTTCACCAAACGCAGATCAACTTCATGTTCTGCAGCTTCATTTATCAATGCTTTGCAAAGAACGCATGTCTTCTGATATTTACAACTGCTTAAAATTACTGACTAGCTAAAATCCAGCCATGCAAAATTACCAAATATGGTATGGCCTTAACATGAGGATGTCTTTTTTTTTTTTTTTTTTTTGTTCTATGTCAAACAAAGGTAAAGTTATACTAAAGAGAAGGAACTTTAGATGCACTGGTGAACCAGTCCTGTTTGCCAGGGAGATTGCAGTTCAAGGGGGCCTGGCTTCGGGCTCCTATATTGCATGTTATGTGGTTTCATATAAAAGTTAGTCATTTAACTCTCCTCCCCTCCTTTTTTTTCTTTCTCCCAGCAATACAGCTCATTCCAAACAGACAAACTGGAATGCAGCCAGGTGGGAAGCTGGCGATCCAGCCCTGCAGTGAATGCTGCCACCATCCAAGAACAAAACTTCCATTCAGAAAACAGTGAACTTTTATACGCCCCGTCATACAGCTTGCCTTTCTCTTACCATTATGGACACTTCCCTGTAGATTCTCATGTCTTCGGTAGCAAAAAGCAAATGCTGCCGTCTAAGTTCGGGCAGTCTCAAGGAGCACCTTGTGAAGTGGCACGGTTTTTCTTGAGCACGCTGCAGGCGAACGGAGAGTGCCAGTGGCATTATGCCAACTCCTTGGTACCCAACAGCCAGTCGCCGTCCAAAAGTCTTTCTGATCAGCCAGTGAACATCGTCCGGCACAATCTTGCACAGAGTTACGAAGGTGGGTGTCGCTTCAAAAAGAGAAGGAGAAGGAAAGCGGGAGGGTGCGTGGAAAAGATTTGCAATTGTAGTTTGAAAATAAGAAATACAAGGTGTTTAGGAAATGCAGAAAACCAGAAACAGTGAAGCATAGCACCCAGTATCTTTACAGAATTTACATGTTTATCCCACTGCCCTTTGCCATGAGCACTTCATTAGTAAAATGCATCAGTGGCAAAAATGTATCCACCAGAATCACTTTTAGAACAGGGCAGATAAACCGTCTCCTTTAATATTGGCAGAGTTTATCTTCCTGCTTGTTACGTTGGGCAGAAGTAGGTACCAGATGCTGAAAGTCTTTCCCACAGAGGCCCAAGCCCCGTGTTTTGTCCTCACCCAGCTGACTGCAATATATTACTTTGTTGCTCTGCGTTTGGATTGCAAATGGACAATACTGAAGCTCATATAGTTTAATGCTATATATAGTTATTTTCTGAGCTCATGCTTATCTAATACTTTGCCTTCCCTTTGTTGCTGTTGTGGACTGGGAATGAAAAGGAATAGCTTTAGCCAACAAGTAAGAGATGCTTTAGAAATTATTTTGTTCTCTCTAAAAATGCCATAGCCTCGTGGAAAAGAAAAAGGTTATATCTTTGTGGGTAACTCTTTTTTGTATAAGGGTTAAAGTAAACTCCCCCCAGGTAAGTTTGCAAGAACAAAGCTGTACAAGGAGTACAGAAATCAGCCAAGGGCTTCTTCTCCGCTTCCAAACTGACAGATGACATGAGACTGAGAAAGCGGATCCACCCCTTTGGCCAGCAATGCTTACCTCTGATTCTGCTACTTCTGCTTACACTGGAATATCTGGGCTCTTTTCAGAGTAGGGATATATTTTGAAGGATGTTTAAGTGCTGGGCATTTGATGAAAAATGACTGCGTGCAATTAAATCTCTGGAAGATCACTTACAATTGGGCTGTTGAGGAAGGAAAAGAGGAAAATGGGGAAACAGTCCTGATCAGAGATCATTGCTGGAGTTCACACAGGCAATGCACGGACATGGGAGGAAACACGGAGCCCCTCCTGCATACAGAGGATTTATCTCTAATAGCTCCAGCGTTTGTTTCCCCCTGGGTAAAATAAGCCCTGCTGTGTTTTTGCTGAGGCTGTGGCAGAAGTCTGGACCTTTGCAAGTGACTCTCTGCTTTGAATGGAAACGGGCATCTGATCTTCCTTACACTGTCAACTACTGCTTTTTCCAGTGGTTCACTGAAAAATTGTCAGCCAGCAAGCTTCAAAGCAGAA
Organism: Nothocercus julius; assembly: GCA_013398735.1. Classification (NCBI taxonomy): domain Eukaryota; kingdom Metazoa; phylum Chordata; class Aves; order Tinamiformes; family Tinamidae; genus Nothocercus; species Nothocercus julius. The sequence continues at coordinate 4,653,626 of VZSV01000053.1, forward strand.
AGGATCTGCTTAGCATCACTATCTTCAATCCAAAGGCAATGCCAAATATGACATCTGGCAACCGGGTTGGATGCTAGGGCTATTCCACATCACATCTATAGAGGCATCTGCCAAAAATGCCGTAGGCCAGAGACATTTTTCACTGTGGAAAATACTTTCTTTAGGAGAGATCAGAGATTTTAAGATTATCATGCCAAGCCATCAAAGCTCTGGAAAAGCACGTAGCAGATAAAACTGCCTGCAAATCAGATGCTGCTGCCTTCGAATCTGGTTTTGAAGCTTCTTCCACTTCTTTCCAGCTGGCCTAGCCCTCAGAAAAGAAACTTCAGAGAAGACAACCATCCTCTCAGTCGGGGATGTTCCTCTTGTGCACTTGAAGGGATGCGTTACTACTGCAGATACTGCAGCATCACTACTACTCAGTAAGGAAATTCTGTCCTATCTGTGTAGCGCAGCCCTGCAGTTCATGTCGTAGCCCAGGAAGTCCTGAAGAGTACCAAGGAAACCTGTGAAAAAGTTCCCCTCTGCCTTTCTCCCACACAAACCAGCTCATGGGCTTAGCCTAGGACTACTGGAAGCAATACATGACAGTTCAGTGAAAAATGCAATCCAGAGAGGTCTTGAAGCACAGTCTCTCTTACTATTGTGTTTTGGGGGAGAATAACGGAGAAATTAGGATTCAGACCAGGACTCGGCACAGATACTGGGCTGAACTAAAAGACACGTTTTTCATGGGCCGTGGTTGCTGGTCTCTCACAAAGCTCAGCGTGATGATGAGTAATTGCTCCTCTTCCCGGAAGGCCCTGCCCAAAAAACGGATTGGGAAGCAGAGTGAAACACGATGGGCTACATATGAACAGTGAAGTGCTGCTCTGTTGCCTCCTCGGGACATGCCCAAGCTGTCAGGATTACGCGGCTCTGTGATGAATGCACATCACAGCAGCTGAGAAAAACTGCAACGCAAAGCAGGTGTGCGCGGGGCTTCAGCTCTGCTCTAAAAATCAGAGCCACACACAGAATCACGGCAGCATTTTAAAAAGGAAAGACGCAAAACTCTCTGCTGATAAGGACTGCATACCGTCTAGTTGAAGATCAGCGCCAAGTATTGGTCTTTCTTTGCTTTAAGCTGGTTTAAGCCGTCTCTCCTTCCTTTTGATGGAAAGAGGTGGGGCGATGTGGAGACCAGGCCCAGCTCTACCCTCAGCCCCCCGGGAGATGAGTACCTGGCGCCAGCGCCCTGGCCATGGCGCGCACCGCGAGCAGGGGCCGTGCGCCGCCCGGCCGGCTCCGCCGTTCCCGCTCTGCAGGGCCGTGTTTCGGGCAGAGCGGGGGCTGCTAGGGCCGCTTACGGCTCGTGCTGGGGCGGCTGCGCCCTGAGCGTGGCGCCGGCTGCCCGGCGAGCGCGGCTGCCGCCTCCAGCCTTCCCTCGGGCGGCCCCGGCTGCGCCCCGGGTGCCGGGGGAGAAGCACCGTGCCTGGTAGGCCAAGGGGGCTAGCGCAGCTGGAGGCTGCTGTGCCCGGCGGCCGTGAGATGTAGAAAGGGCCTTTCAGAGAGCTACTACAGCTCTGGTATGATAGCTGCTATACAAGCTTAGATGTGCAGGCTAGCTGCCTCCCTTAGCATAGGCGATTCGCTCTGGAAAACATCCCGAATGAACGTGCCGACTTCAGAGACTGCAAGCTCTCTTGGGTGGCGGAGGGCGCGCGGTGGGTGCAGGATCCCTGCGCACCTGCCTGCTCGTGAGCGGCTCAAACAGCCCCAGGCTGGCGCCCTCCCGGAGCCGCGCGGCTGGGAGCTGCAGGCTGGCCTGCTGTCTGCTACATCCTGCATGAGCAAACTCACCAGGAGGAGTTTTTCCCAGGGCCTGCTTGGGCTTTTGTCCACAAAGGGAGACAAAAGCAGGTTTTAGTCCAGCTCCTGTAACTGGTCTGAGTGTGAGCAGACAAAAACTACTGTGCTCTGCCGCACTGAAAACACATGACTTCTTAGCCCTCTGCTCCAGCTCCACGAATGTGCTGACAACCTTGAGGGAAGCCTGCAAACAATTAGCCCGTGCCACTTACCTTCCTTCTCGAGGAACGAGATCAAAACCATGTTTGCAAAACAGAAAAGGATAGGGCAAAATGGATAATATCCTATAAATCAAGTATACAAATTACTTTTTGCTACTCGGAAGGCAGCCATCAACCCAGCAGAATATGAGATCACAAAAATGAAGATAACAAGATGGGGCCCTTTGATTGCTGTGATGCTTCAGCTTCTTACAAATGTTAACTCTAAAAGCGGAAAAGGAAGCGCTCTGGCTCAGAGCGTAGAGCAGAGCCAGCAGGTAAACCAGGCTCCACGCTGCAGCGGGAGGGCAAGCCCATCGCTCCAGTCAACGCAGGGAGTTTAGGAAAACACCGGCACAAGTTTTCCAGATGAGTTAAATCATTGTAGTTACACTGCCCGGATATCTCCCAGCACGGATGCTCACTTTACGGTAAGGATGCCAGCTGTGGAGTTACCCTGTCATAGCATAATCATAGTAGTATAATTTCCAAGTTACACTCAAGCATGTGGCTGAACCCACTTTGATTTGTGAGCTCAGAAGGCTGTTTTCCAACAGCTGTGGAGAATGCAGTTCACTTAGGACTGCATGTACTTCTTGGTACAAAATGTATACGCAGAAATTAAAAACAATAACTTGAAAGGCTGTTGTTTCTCAGAGGGTGGCGGGTTGATCCAGGAGAAATTGGATCCAGACTCCAGTTTAAATTCTGGTGTTAATTATGTGGTGCAACTCCCTCTGCAATTAATGAAGCCGGGCATATAAAAAGGCTACAATTAAGCTATTTCTGCTTTCCCTGGTACATGAAGGCTTTGCCAGCCTACTGTAGCATAGGGAGTATTTAATTATTAGCGGGTGCAGTTATGTCAGCAACCACTACACGGGAACTCCAAAACTTTTAAGATGTTGAACAAAGCTTTTAGAAAAACATAAAATCCCATTTTCAAAAGGTACTTAGGTGTTCGGGACTTTCAGTGAGCATGGCACAAAATGGAGCTTAGTTTTAATTTGCAAAATTTGCTAAGTGCCTCATTTAGCTTTTAATGTACACCTTTCAAATATGCCAAGTACTTTCCAGCTCCAGTAATACAGAATGGTTACACTGTAGTTACAAGGTACTCAGTGCAAAAAAATAATACCTAGGAATTATAGGAGTAAAAAAGTGGCTTTTTCTCTTACCATTTGCAGATAGGACTGTACAAAAAGGAAAAGCTACAGGAGTCAGGTAGAAAATGGTAAAAATTATAAAAATTGTTAAATAAATTTAGCTACCATGCAGAAACTTTAGAGAGAAGTAGCCAATTACTCAACATATTTTAGAAAAAAAGCCTGAATAGAAATCCTAGGTGCAAACTTGCCACAAAATGTAAGAATCTGGCTTCTGAATTTCAGCACATACCCTGTTTAGTACTCCACTATTTGAACTGAAGTATGGTATGTATCAGCAGGTATATGTTGTAAATTATAGTCTCTATAAACTTTATTAGACTATATTATTACCTCAGAAGCAGAGGTGCAGAATTATTCAAGAAATTTTCTGTTGTTTTTCAATGGATGTTTTCAGTATCTGGTGCTAGTTTTTCAGAGAAACAAACCCATATGGCACAAGTCACTATCTGTATTCTCTCCTCACTTTCTTTACAAATTCAAGAGTCCAGCATATGGAAGGATGAATCCTGTTTGACCATAAACGTTTTGTTTAGTGAATGTTACTTTTCCTTTGATACATCATTTGTGGAGCTCCAGCTGAGCTTGCTGCAGTGTTTTTGAGAGCAAACCCCAATTCAAAATACTTAAATCTTTAAATATTTTCCTGATTTCACCTTATTAATGACAGTGATTTGTAATTATGCAGTCAAACAAACAAGCAGGCATCTCACATAGTAATAAGGAAAACGTTTCTTTTTTTTTTTTTGAATTGCTCAACACTAACTGGCCTTCTGTGTGTTTTTTGACTTTTCAGTACTGCCTTAAAGGGACTTATCCAAAGCCACTGAGGCAAATGGGAATGTCTCTGATGACTTCAGTGGGACTTGGATCTGGCCCAAACCAAATGGGTATTAAAGTTCAGTCATAAAAAGTGTCAGTCTCTAATATACGAGTGCCAGTCTCCGGTAATTAACATGTTTTCTCTTCCCTGCAAGTGCCCCTATCAAACAGAAGATACAGCCAGGATGCTCTATCTGACAACTTTACAAGCTGCACAGCGCCCATGCCGGGCAGCAGATACAAAGAAGAGATTTATGATTCCAGCATCATGAAGCCCAACAAAATAGAAAGCAGGATTCAACCATCTCACCATCTCATTAAAGAAGAGAACAAGTTGGCTTTTAACAGAGACCTACAAGAAAAAATGAGCATTAATGAAAGTTCTTTTTCAAACTCAATAGCCAGCTCCTTGCTGCCAAAAGCCGAATGTTTCCAGTCTAAAGCTATAGGACAATTAAGTCATCTGCTGCCCGTGCCCTCAGTCTATGAGCAAACGAGAAGGATTTGTATGAAGGAGCCCAAATATGGGCATATTAGTCATCACGCCACAAATCCAGATGAAGTGGACAGCGCTGAGAGAACGGCTGCCAAGCTGGATCACGGCTCCGAGAGCGAGCGAGTGGTGGATGTCAGAGCCTCTGGACAAGTCCCATTCGTGCTTCTGAACTATCACCACGTTCTAGCCAAGCACGGCACATTTCAAACTTCATCATGTACAGCCGCAGGTCACGTAGGAGAAAACTATGGATACAGTTCTGAGGAAGTAAATACATTTATTTACAAGAACCAAAGCCCCTCATCAGCTTCTTCTCCAGAAAACCACAAGGAATCTGCACTACCCCACTATATTGGAACTTCTGTAATAATAGCCAATGGAAGGTGACAATAATAGGGAAGTATTTACTTTTAATTAAGAAGCCAAACTGCTCCAAAAAGCATGAGAAAACATGGTTACATTTACTGAGCATAGCGGAAGGTCAAGGAGGGACAGACTTGTGCGCTCCTGGCAAGCCATGTGTAACAGTACCTTGAAGGTCAGGAAAAAAGACCCATGTAGCTTCAGTGCTTCGTTGTCACAGATTAAGCTCTGGTGCCGGTGAGAAGACATGTAACAGATCTTATTTTTGTTATTCTATAGTGTGCAAAAAAATTAAACAATAGGTGTTATATGCAGAGATTTATATGGAGAACTTCTTTTCCCTTAAGCCCTACTTTTCAAAATACATTCTAGATTTTTTTTTTTTTAAATCATTATCATGCACTCTACACTCTAGTTTAGATATTTTTTTTGGCAAACTGTGTGAAACTCTCCATCCACATGTCAAACATCCTGACAAATGAACTTTGTTTGGAGTGGTGATTTTAGTATCCATGATACAGCTGTACTAACTCAACAAAACTCAGTTTCGGAAATGCTTATTTATTAATTATCCAGAAGTTGTTTTAACTCTAAATTTGATTTATTTAACATAGATTTCAGTGTTCAGAGAGTGCTGCCATCACCATTCATCTTGACAAGAAACGTCACCATGGTAGCTTAATGCATATAAAAATACATATTAAGGGGTTACAGGTCTTGAAATGGCAAATTGGTGAAAATTACATTGCAGGAACTGAAGACTTTTCCCCACAAAAATGATGAAATAAGAAACTTCTAAAAAGTGTGTGTCTGTGCCTATTCTAGGAGAAGACTGTGCATGCAGTTTTTTTCAAAACAGCTAGTCAAAAATGCATCTCGATAATAACACCAGAAATGTTTTCTTTACAGCCCAGGGTATAAAGAACATTTACGCATTATTTTAAACTTACTGGTAGTGTTCTGAAGTTTGAAGAGTTCAGCTTTAACACACTGGACTTCCTTAAGCATAAATCTCTTTGTCAGCACAAAGGTGAGATTAATATTGGACTGATTCATGCACTTCACAAATAAAGTGCGTGGACAGTCTGAATATGAAAAGTCATTGCACAACCTCAAAAAAACAAAACAAAACAGAAGAACAGGTTGCCTAGATTGAAGGAAATGGAGAACAGACTGAAGGAAGGCAGAGTTGGAGTACGTGGATTGAACAGTGCACACAGCTCAATTTGCACCAATAGATTGTAGCAAGCAAAATGTACACAGCATGCATTTATTTTTTTTCCCCAGCATATTAGGAATAGATTTTTTCCCCTTCCTTTTTTTACTTTGTGAAGTTTACAGATCAGGAAACGAGGACACGTACGGATCCATGTATGTTTTACTGACAACAGTCAGTCCACAGTCTGCTGTCTTTCAGCCCCAAACACTCTTTGTGAGCTCTTGCTACGACGACGAATGGCTCCCTAAATAACGTGCGCAAACGGCAACGGCTGCGGCATCGGAGTCAGAGAACATTTCACAGGATTGCAGACCTGACCCAGCTGCGTTCAGCTCTGCTTCTTAGCAAGGCTAGTTTACATTTCACAAACATTTTATTTCTCTTACCCGGCTCTCTGTAGGAGTGTCTCTGTAAATAAAACGCTCACCTGGCTTGTGCAATATGGAAAAATACTTCTTCACGGATTGCACCTTGACAGATAAAAACACTTTAACGGATGTAATAAAATACACACATTTTTTTAATTACACATTCTCTGTCTCTATATGCAGCAATAAAATGCAGTTACCTCTTCGCATGTTTGAATATTTATTGTTATGAGTAAAACAAATGCTTTAAAAACATATATTTGAAATTCATTTTCACTATTTTTATTGCTTCCAATTAAAAGGCTAACAGAGAAGACTTCTCTGAAGAAAAATCGATACGGTACACTTGGAAGTCCACAGCTGTCTGACTTTCCATTTGCTAAAAAAAGCAACAAAGGTATCTTTCAGGATAAATATTAACAAAAACACCTACTCACCCATTACCAAATCACGAATTTTTAGGAAAGGAAAAAAAAAAAAAAGAAAAAAAGCAAGACCAAACCAACATATTCAGCATAATTTCACTCGACGGTGTTTCTAAAGCTAGAGAAGGTAGCAGAGCTAAAGAGATGCGAGGAGTGAATTTTATTATCGCTCTGACTTCGGAAATTGAAACGATGAGACGCAAAGGTGTCTTGCAGGCCCTCTGCTTAACAGCCTTCCCAGCCACTGCCACTAGTAACCGGACCTGACTGACTTCTAAAAGATACAGTTATGCTAAACCTTGAGTGCTCATTTTGTTAAATTAAAAACATGCCCTATAAAGGCCTAACTGACATTGTATGCATCATTAAAAAGAAACCCGATGCACAGCTCCTTCACACTGCACTTTCCTTTATACCTCATTAGTGGCTTTGCTGCACACAAAGGCAGTCTCGCGTATTTTTCTGTTCTTGTAAGTGCCTCTCATTACAAAAACATGTTTTCAGGAACATACAAATTTGGCTTCAGTTAAAAAATGCCATTGATAATTCTCAGTAAAACACCACAAAGTATTTTCCGGTGTCTACCTTGTTCCTCACACTTTCAGGCTTTATTCAATGAGCACGAGCCAAGGAGGTGCTGTGTTGTTCTCCCACACGTGTTTTACAGCATGTGATATTCAGATACATGAATTTTCCCTGTTAGGAAATAATGCACCAATTACGCATTCACATATGATAATACCGAGTAGGCTTCAGAAAAGATCTGTGATTAAAAAAATGTGTGAAGCATTTTTCCTGCCATTCCAAAATAGAAACACCAATTGTAGATTCGCATCTGGAATGTGAGTAAATTACAATGAGAGAAAAGCAAGAGCTCAGGCACAGACTTTCAGTCAGCCAAGCTGCAGATGTTCCTAGCACACACATGATGCAGCGGGCGGTGCTGCCATGGACAGTGCCAATGTCTGCAGTAATTGGAAAAAAAAGTCACATAAGTAGAACATGAATTGGAATATGTTATGAAAAGTATCCTCATTTCTCTCTGCTGTGCTTATTTGAGCCATAGATATCTTTGTCGAGTGACTTGATAGCATTTTAAATCTCGAGGGAGTTTAGGCATAGGAAGTAGAAGATATGGAGAGAGAGAGAGAGAGAAAGAAGGAACATTTTTCTAAGAAGTTGGAAACGTTAGTCCTGAATTATGTCTCAAAGTTTCTGTCTTATTAACAGGAACTCTGCAGTGTAAATAGGGTAACAGACCTCTCCCTGGATCACAGTAGCCCTGTAGTCTCAAGAAAGTTATTTAAGAAATTTAATGAATTTAAGCACAGTGGACAATAGGTTCAAATTCTGAGAATATAACACTGAGGTAAAATTGAAATGCTATTTTTATGAATGGGATACCTGCCAGAATATGGCATTTCTCTCTCAAAAAAAATCACAAAACGTGACACAAATATTTTTTCAACCTTTCAATTATACTTCAGAAGAACACAGAGAAAACTTACTATTCCATTTTTTTTCCTGAACATTAGATTTTGCTTCTTTTATATGATGCAGGTATGAGCTATTTGGCAAATGTAGGTGAAACGCACGCAAAACAACCAACCTATTAATGCTCAGAATTATATATGTATTCCCTAAAAATGTAAAGCATTTTTGCTTATTTATTATGTAAAACGAAACTGTTAAAATATTAATAAAATCCTGTAGCCAAAGGAATAAAGAGTTCGATTTCTTTTTACATATAAACCACAGAGTTGCAGTCGGAATAGCAGATGTTGTATTTTTGAAATTTCATTTGTACAAATACACGTGGCAGCTTGTACGCTATAAGCCACAAGGATGTCCTTCATTCTCTTCCAGCCGCATTACGTTTGAGAGGAGCGTCGTGGAGGGCTCACGCCAGGCGCGGCGCGAGACGCCCCAGTGCGCCGCGGGCGGGCGCCGCTTCCCGGCACCGCTTTCCCCTCACTGCCGGCACCGCCGGCTTTCTCCTCCGGTCCCACCTCGCTCTAGATCCAAGGTCTCCGGTGGCCGAGAGGTAAAAGTTGCATTAAATGGTTTTAAATGCTAAAAACTATTTCCAGATAATAGCCCTTGAAATAGCCCTTGGGTATATATTTAAAAATGCTCTGAAGTCTTATAAAACATTTTAATAGTCGTGAGATGTACTGCATGACCTCTACAGTATATTCCAGTGAACTTCTTCAAGTCTTTGGAAACTGCCCTGGTTCTGTCTGGACACAATCTGCTTAATTTTCCTGAACACAGACACAAGGCAACGCACCCTGCAAACTCCGTAGTTCTCCTATCAGTAAAACGAAAAAACGAAGATGTTTTCACAATGTGTAAAAACTGAAGTCACAGAAATACGGGCGCCATGGGAGAAGCTTTCTGAAAGCCCTCCATCAAGATAACAGCTTAAGATGCCCCTGCCCTGCACTGAAAGGTGTTCTACTAATTTAGATCTTTTAGTGCAGATTTTCAGTGCATCACTTCTGGATCTGGAGCTGTGTGATTGTCCATACTTAAGTCCAAAGACTGTTCTGCACCACATTTATCTGTCTTACGTAAAGAACAAAAAATTAATTAGCTTAGTTGAATGCTGTGCCCTTCCGCGCGTGCCAAGTTTGGCACAAAAAGAGTAAGATTACTGGCCCTCTTCCCCTTATACCTTAAGGTGAGTATAAGTAGTATAAGAAGATTCACTATCTTTCTTGATGTTAGCAGAATGACCTCAGTCAGATGTTCCATACAACACAGGATTTTCCTTTGTCAAGTTCTTTGGTACACCCGGAGCAACAGCCAGGTTTCAGCTCAGTGTGCGGAGCTTAGAGTGAGGCTTTGCAGGTACTCCCTCCTGCTTACACAGGAGTGTGTTTTGCCATTTCTTCTCTGTGATCCTCCTACCATCCCTGTCAAGGGAGAGCAGGTCTTAAGGCAGCAACAGGCAAGCTGATGTGATGGGTCACACATGACCCGTCATTAAAGACACCGGAGCAGACGCTCCTTGGGCTGTCAGGAAGCTGAGTCAAAGCAAAGGTGTCTCCTATGGGCACATCCTACTGCACCAAAGCAGGCAGAGACTTCCCGCTGCACTGAGACACCGATCTGAAGCTTCTTAAAACTACAGGGTGGGAAAAATACCCTACCAGAAGGAGGCTTTCCACAGCTGGCCACCAGCAGCACGTGCTGCTCGTAAGTACTTGAAGGTAAAAGCAGCAAAGTGAAACTGTATATGGAAGATGCCTGGAGACTTCTGTGCATCTTCCTTGGGTGTCTTTATTTCTTTTCTACATTTCCCCTCCTCTTCTTTTTCTGCTATACAAAACTGGGGCCTTCTTTGTATTTAAACTTTATTAACAGGGACCCAAGTTTCATTTGATTGTAACATGCATCAGTATGAAAGTAGTAGCCAAAAATTAATAGCCCAAAGCAGTTGTGAAATCAAAAATACATTTTCCTTTTCATCAGCATCTGGTGGGAAAAAAAAACAAAAATGGTGGTTCATGCATATTATTTTAACTAAGTCAATTAACAACTGTTTATGCCCCACCATAAATGTCTATGAAAAGCTGCTGTGCAGCCCTGTGTGCTGCAGACCACCGGGGAGCTCGCAGCAGCGGGGCACGGACACCCAGGCACACAGAGCAACCCACTGTCGTATGGAGCATAAAATCCCAACTAGGCAAAAGCCTCTTGGAAGACTATCACTCAAAAGGGACGCGAGATGACTCCCTCGGATGCATCAGGCTGAGAACTGCACAGCACAAACACATTTCTGCAAGAATCCACAGTTCTGAGGTGCTGCCTGGAAACTCCCCTGACAAACATGGCAGCCCCGAAGGGCACAGACCCCCCATCAAACTGTGGGACACTCACAGATCACAGGATGGGCATGTGGGATGTTTGGTTAAACAGGCCCACGCGGAGAAGAACCAAATTAACCAGGCTCTGAAGGGTTTTATTTCTTAGGCCTGAATCTGAATACAAAGAATGTTAAGCCTCGTCATTCAGAAATACATGATGAGCTCTTTCCAGCTCCACCATGGGCAGTGCATGAAACAGAATTTACTTTAGAAAACATATTGAAAAAAGGTAGAGATTTGCATTGTGCTAAAGCACAATAAAAATAATGCACAGACACATTTTGAAAATGAGCAGCTACTTCAATTTCTCTAAATATAGTGTGTAAATGAATAGGAAGTTCATTGCAAAGTATTCTGCTACAATCAGATTCCTATTAAAGAACAGCTGCTTACAAAGAACAGCAAATTAATTTTTTTTTTAATTGCTACGGAAGAATAAAAGTCTTCTTTAGCAATGAGGTAATTACTTTTTCTTAAAGCCTTGATGCTACCCGTGCCAAAGAACAGAGATATCAGAAGAAGAAAAGCCTATGAAGCCACCAGCCACCCTGCCCACCTGCAGGCCAGCTGAGCTGCCTGCTGCCAAGCACCACGGAGCCAGCACGGAGCTCTCCTAGTGCTTTGGGATTATGAGGTTTTTCAGCATGTCGAAGGAGTTGCCGTCGGGGTGCACAGACTCGATGCCTTTGCCCTCCTCGTGCACCTGCAGGAATCCGCAGTCATCTATCCCCACGATCCACGCAACCGGGCCCTCCTCGCTGTGCAGGCGGACTTGCTTCCCACTGCAATAAGAACAGCACGTCGGAGTGAACGGGATGAGACCGCACAAACTATCAGTAACAGCATAGAGGATTGCCTTGGATTCTTACTTTTATTTCTCATTTTATGGCTTCTTCTTCCTTTTTTTTTTTTTTTCAAGAGCATGTTTTATTTCCTGCCTTACTTACTTTCTGTAAAATCAGCAGTTAATCTAAATTGTCTGCTTTCCTTGTAAAGCCATGAGCACAGCAACTCCATCACCAGCTACACAAATCACTCTCAATTAACCTTGCTCCAGCATAACACATGTGAAACACCTAGAAGCTTTATTTAACCGATGCTAGCGCGTTAATCTTACTCTGTACTACTTGTATTCACCCCTACAAAACTACTTCCTGCTTAGGAATGTATCTTAATCAAGGCACTGCTTTTGAAGGCAGTCTCACAGCACATGCTTAGTGGAAGACAAAACATCCATGAGTTACTTCCTACTTGCTTAAAAAAGAAAAAAAAAAGTGTTAGAGAGGAGCAGAAAGTTGCACTCACCTGTGTACCCAGTACTTGTAGTAATGGTGAAGAACTCCATTGGGCCCTTTCTCCTGAAAAATATCTATCAGCCTCTCTAGTACAGTTACAGTTCTTGCAATGAGACAATCTACAGTTAAAGGCTTCAGTTGTGTCCCCTCTTCCTTATTGTATTTCCTGATGAGATCATTGATACATATGGTGGGGTTGCTGTTACTCACATTAAATCCAAAGCCTGAGGAAGACAAATCAAAAGAGGAGGATAGAAAATGTTCATTCTTCTGTAAAGGTGAATGTTTTACTACCATTAAAAAGTTAGTACTTTTTTTTTCAACCAGTTGATGCAATGATTCCTAAGGGTATTTTCAGTAAATATTTTTCTTTACTCTCTTACATGTCTAAATCTTCCTAGTAGCATAACTACAAATCCCAGTCCAGATTTTGTGTCTCTTGTCCTTAGAATGCTCCCCATATATTGGAAGCAAAACCAACGCAGACCGTTCAACAAACCACCACCCTACCCGGGAGGTTTCGGAAGGTGGCTGCTGAGGCACGTCGGTTACACGTTGCTTTGCAACATCGAAATCGGAAAACTTTCAATGTGCGGATAGGTAATTAGCTATTTGAGAGCAAATTACTGACCATATTCTGAGATGGATTTTTATCTTTCCAATTCAAACTTAGTCCAGGGTCCTTTCCTTCCTTCTTTTACTACAGCTAGCTGATTTTGTTTTCTGAAACTAAGCCTTTTTACTCAGCTGACAAGCCTTGTTTGCCTTGCTCTGAAAAGCCCAGGAGATTTAAGTTTGTGGGGTAAGACTCCAGTTTGCTTAATCTAACTTACCACAGTGTATCCTTTAGAAGCTTCAAGTCTCTCACTGAGATTTCTCCAGTCTGAATAATGTTGGCCAAATACCTTTCTTATTTAAATATGTCTCTCGGGGCCTTTTTTGCAGTATGCTGAAACAGGCTTTGAGGGATGTAAAGAAATATATTGTATTACCTGTTTGTTTATTCTTCCTAATGTCCTCAGACACTGGGGATAAAACACTAGTCCTGTCAATCAGGCTCAGACATAATATACCTTCTTCTGAGGGAATGTCCACATGGATTGCTTTGTAAATTTGCTATTAATGCGACTGTGCATATAGAGAATTGATTCATACTAATCATGAGAAGGTTTTCTTCTGAAAGAAGAGAAAAAAAGAATCCTTCTGAAAAGGAGCTTCTCCTTTTTAACCCAGCAGAGAATGTGTACAGAGGAAGCTGCAGCGCTATCAAAAAAGTGCCAAGCTAACAGGTCACAACTCCGCAGCTCACCCGGAGACACAGACAAGAGCAGAAAGGATGAGCACGAGGCTGCTCGTGATGCTGCTTCGTGCTGCCAGGGTGAGTTACGGGGCCTCCGAGCGCACGGCGAGCTGCAGCACCACAGCAAGACTGCCGAGAGCTCATGAGAAACGCCAGCGCGGCGGCCTCTCGGCGCCCTGTGGCATCGCCCCTGCAGCCGAGCGAACGCGCAGCTCTGGCGCCGGCCTTGAGCGCCCTGCGGGCCCTGCACGCCTCCCAGCGCAAGGGGACGGTTCACATCCGCAAGGACGTGTCTTCCTCGAGCAGGCGAGGCACGAGCAGACAGTCTGCACAACCCCTCACTACCTAAACTGCATCTCCTGCAAAGCCTGCACCCTGCGGAAAGGTGAAAGGGCAGGTTTGTCTTTATTCTTCTGAGGGGCTTCTCCTGGCAATATGGTTCTGCAGGTGGCCTCGGCTTCGTACCCTCACACCTGCAACAACCTTTCTGAGTGCAAGCACCAGCAAGGCAAGGAAAGGAATCTGCACGACTGTAGAAAGCGGACGGTGCATTTGGCTCGCTTTTCCAGTTACGGAACTTTGATCTCACTACGACTACTCTTACTATCACTACAACTCACACAAGAACTGTTAGATGTCACAAATCACCCACTGCTATGGTCAACACCATCACTGAAATGATGGAAAAGATCCTTGGAGTCGTATGTGACAAAAAGCTCTCACTCTTAGAAGCTACCAGCAGCAAGTATGTTGCTGAAAATGTATGTTGTTGTACATACCTCAGGCCTAACCTCACCAAGATGACTCCCATGGACGTCCGAGAGACTACAAAGAGTAAGTGTCCACTTGAATTTCCAAATTTTGGTGTTTACGCTATACAGCCCTAGGTCCAAAACTGAGATAAAACATGCTGACAGATTTTTGATAAGGTGAACTATTTGGGGGGCCATTTTTGCTTTTCATGTGTTACCCTGTGATAACCACAGGGTGAAATATAAGCTCCAGAAAAAAAACACATGGAATCAGTAAATACCTAAAAGGGCATGGAGAAACTCTAAGTGTCTCTGTGCAGTTTCCATGCTGCACTTGTAGATTATTTTAAAAACATAACAATTAAACAGAGCATTCAATGGCTAAGCATGTTTCACAGAAGAAGGCGATGACTCCTTCAGCTGTTTTGCTTGCCTGTGCCTTAAAATTTAGACCATCTTGACAGAAACTGTATCTTGTCCACACATGCTTTGCAAAATACTTACATCCTGTGCTACGTTCAGGTGCAAAACAAGTGCTATCAGTTGCTTGTTTAACCCCCTGGACTTGGCAAGGAGCTTTCATTTTTTTTAGCTATAACACAGATAATTACTTGAGGGCACCTGGAGCTGGCGCTTCCTATGGCAGGTTTCTGAGGATGAGGGCAGATCTGTGCCTGCTGCTGGCTAAGGAAAAAATACTCCTCACCAATTTGCAGTGCGGTTATCAGACTTGAAAAAGGCAGATCAATGATAGAAACATGTCAATACTTATTGCGCACTCAGAAATGTTTCCCTGTTTTAGCACTGGTACCAGCTGGAAAATATCCGCACAGTCCTTCTGAGGCTGGCCTTGCCATCTTTTTGGAGTCGGCCTTTGGGGTAGACTCTTCATCCTCAAAACGATCCAAATAAATCAACTAGCAGATCATCCTTCCTTCCTCTCTCAGCCTTCCCAGCAATTTGGCAAATTTTACTTTTTTTCCGAGAACGAAAAAGAGAGTGACTAAGTAATCAAATCACTTCATTGCTACTTCACTGTTTAACTAGCAATATTCCAATTTTTGGAAAGGTATCAACAGAAAAAAGTTAGGAACAAATTAAAAAAAGGAATAAAGGAGAAATGAAAACATTAGTAACATGTAAGCAATGCTTTTTATGTGAAGCCCACTACACCAACTCAGATGCTTGTATTTAGTTCCTCTTTGTCAAGCATATGGAATTACTATGAGGAATTAAGGCAATTACTGTTTGTGCTATATTTTAATTTAATATTGTACTTTACTTCCTCAGGCTTCTGTCATTTTTTGTTCTTGTACTTATCATTTGAACTCATAAAGACATTAATGACAAATGTCTTTAGAAAAAGCAATATAAAAAAGCTTGAAAATAGACATTTACCAATAAGTATATGAAATGTTGTTTCAATAAGTGTAGAGTTCACCAGCACTCCACCGAGCTTCATAAGATCACTGTAGTAAATATCATTGGGCCATTTCACTCGCAGTTCAATACCCTAAAAAAACAAGAACATAGACATTTAGAAGCACTCTGCTCTCTGGTATTGTCTATAAAAACACAACTTACTCCTCACTGTTTTCTGCATTTTCTGTACCTCTTTGCCACAACAAATGTGATACAGCCAGCTCTTCATAATAAGAACCTATGTGCGTGTTCCCAAGACATTACTGACCAAATCATGGTACAGCTTACTACGGAGCTGGCAGCTGTTGGAAAAAGGTGAGTATCTAGTGAAAAAATACGATTATTGTAGATAATCGTAGCTTACAGAATCCAAAGGAGGGACCAGCGATACTTACTAGAGACTTTCCATCTGCAAACCGTAAGGTTTCAAAGAATTCTTTTAATTCATTCATGAGTGCCTACTAAGGACTGGCACAAAGGTTTAGTCAGGAAAGATGCAAACTGTGGCAACACCTATGGATCAGATCCTATGGATGACCTTATGGATCTGGTAAACCACCAGCCTACGTCCACCACAACACCCCGGCCATGTGTGAGGACCCTGGCAGGAACTAGACACAGTGACAATGACATCTTGAATTTCAGAAAGGAAATTCAGCAGACAGGAGAAATTCCAGTTCACAACTATGCAAATACTCCATAAACGTCCTAAAAATATTCACGCTTTCGGCAGCTAAGCTCAAGCAACACCGTGGAGCTGGAAACACAAACTGTGCTGTATGACACCATTCCAGTGCAATAGAGAGGTTTTTGTTGAAACCACAGAACTGAACTGAACTTTGCACCAGCTACTTAAACACAAAAAGAAAGCAAATGTGCTTCCTGGAGTTTGAAAAACTGCATATGACTGTATCCCAAGAGGCAAATTACGGGAGGTGCTCCAGGACTACAAGAGTCGCATTCCCCCCTATTGTAGATTATGAAATCCCTTTACAGGATGTGTGAAAACTGCACCTGGGTCCATGGCTACTTTCCTGACAGATTTAAAGGCCAGAGAGGAGTCCATTATACATCCAGTGACAGGAAACACTAACTGATTTTGCTATCAAAGGGCTCTAAGCGACTATGACCAATTCATATTCATTATGGAAAACAACTTGACTCCTCACACTGCGAAAGCATTTGCAGAGGACTCTTGAGACAGGCAAAGTATCCCACAGTTAAACGGCATTATCAGTGTTAAGAGATCCTCTGAAGGCACCCAAGGGAGAGGCTGCTATTCTTCCTGCAAATTAATCACTATACATTCATGTAGGCCTTATTTAAGGAAAAACATACACCTGTAAGACACCACACAGTTGGAGCTGCAAGTGAAGCAACTAGCAAGACAGAGAACAACCAACCAAGTCAGTCAGATATTTTCATGCCATAATCTTCACGGTGGTCACCCGAGTTATTTGCCACAAAACAGAGCAACAAGATAAAGTCTTGCACAACTATCAGCGCGGCAAAGAAATTATGAGAAGGTTATGAAATCCAATGGAGATTTCAAAATCAAAAGCTCCAAAAGAATGGAGCATGTTCTTATTTTCACTTACTAGAGAGATTTTACCTGTTCTCAGAATGGGAAAGCAGAAAGCCCTGTGGATACAAGGCCCACTTGCGTTCATAGCACTGACACCTGCAAGGAAAGCTCACTATTGATCGAGCTGTCTCTTTTTCTCCCTGAGCATGCAGAGCTGGGCAGGGCCTCAACTGCTGGCCCTTCAGACACAGTCTTACCAAGGACGCCTGGCTGGTAAACGGAGACACAGCATCTGATACCTCTGTATAGAAACCCTGAAATGGACTTGAAGCATAACAAACCACATTAAAGTATGTTAAAGTAATATTAAGGTTCTGACCTATGCCCACGGAGGTATGGAAATTCAGAGCGAAGAAGGAAAGCTCAGCTCTACCTCAGCCTGCTGCTTCCAGCTACTGCAGCTTGCTCGCCACGCGTGTCAAGCACTGTCCATGTGCAAAGTGGACATGTAAGCATGGAGTTTCTGATAAACCTTTGTGTTTCCTTGCTTTAACATAACTTGGATCCAGATCTGAACATTGTTTTAGCCCTTCTCTAGAATTCATTTTCCTTCCTCACCGCAGAAAAAAGAAAAGAAAAAAGGTTCAACAACGATGCGGAAGTCCTTCTTCTTTCCAAGCCTCGGATGACAGAAAAGTTATCAATAACCATAATAACTATCAGTTTTGTTTACCTTTGTGATCACTAACAGCAGAATTCAGTCCTTCCAAATATCTTCCAAGACAATCGCTAACAGAATTTATAATGTGAGTTTCTCTGTTGTAAAAGACAAAGGACAAATGCTTTGTCTTGGGCATAACAAACTACAGAACTGGAAAAACAGCAAGTATTGAAATAAGATTGGTAAACTCTAGGATATGTATTACTGATGCATACTATTTTTATATTAATATTTAGTATGTCAGTTACATTTTTGCTCTTGAATAGAATAAAATAAAAATGCCACAGTACACTAGGGTAGGCACACAGAGGCAAAAACACCTCAATTCATAAATTAACTCCTTCCCTCAGTTAGACTCTCATATTTTATACAACTAAGTCCTCTGTCCCTTCTCTTCTAAATAGTTAAATTATTCACTCCTAGCCAAATATTTTATATTGCAAATTTTAGCCTGAAGCATTTTGTTTTTATAGTCAAGTCATGAAGAACTGAAGTTAGAAGGTTTTAATAGAAAGGCTGACAGACCCTAAACTACAGCAAAGCTACTGGGTGCCACTATAATAAAGTTCATGTGTAAATGTGTATAAGTCATTGATTTTGTGTAATATAGGAAACATATGCTTTAGTTAACTACTTCTGTAAAATACCAAAGTTTTATAGTTAGCAAATATTAGGAAATGGTAACATTAAAAAGGAGATATATGAGGTGAAAAAGAAGACTGGTTCTTCATTTTAATACTGATGACAGGACACTTGATTCCCTCTTGAGAGCAATACTCCTAACTTCTTGCTTTAGAAATCCGTTTTCAACCTTAAATAAGGGTTGGAAAAATTATTTAAAAGGGATAAAGTGACCACTGAAACAGTACCACCAAGAAATAATAAATAAATAAATATCAGAAAAGGATTTGTCCGTTTTATTCATTTCCCCTCCTACCTTTTCCTCAGCTCTTTCAAAAATCAAAACAAATTAACTCAATTGTTAGACAAACCAAAATCAAACTGTCTTTACTGCTGAAAACAGAGTCTTAAGTTTCATCAGATTACGAGTGAAATGAGTAAGTATTCTTAACCGGCTTGAGAGGATGCAGTATTCACCATATGTACGCTAGTTCTCTTAATATATATAAACAATTAAGTACGAAGGTTGAATTTACCATTACTGTTTCGCACTGTGTTAGTGCTGAAGAACTACATTATGCATTTGATCATTCAACATATTGAGTTAAAATCTACATTTAGTGGAAATGGAAATAGGAATATTGACATAAATTAAAATGAGATACCTCATATCCTGGTATTGATCTAACTGCTTCTACCACTGCCAAGGACACTAGATGCTGGATGAAAGGGATTCTCTGGCCCAGGTTGGAATAGAGAGGAATGGTGATATGTAAAGTGGATAGTGCACAGCCCACGGGACTGAGCCAAACGTTTCCACCACGACCTGTGGAGGGAGGAAAAATTTAACTCCAACACAAGAAAAGAAGTATGTATATACATTTTTATCTTAATGTTAACAGAGACAATAACAAAAGCAAAAGATTCAGCAGTATTTGAGAATTTGCAGGAAGTCCTGTAAAAGAGTTTTCAAACTAATTTTGAAAGAAAGAATGCTAAAGTGCAAACCTTTTTCTTTTTAGAAACAGCAAGCAGTTAATATTCATCCTGCTACTAATTTTCTCAAAACATCATGAACGACTTGCTTCCAGGACTTTCCTCGTACTCTGTAATATATACACTTCAAAAAACTTGTTTTGAAGTGTTTTAAAGTGTAAAGTGTATTTGAAGAGTGTCGTTGTAAAGATACTCCGTGTGTATCTACAAATCTGTCCACATTGTGACTCAACAGGACACAAACTAGATCTGAGCCCAAAGCCAGCCAAGCATTTTCATGTAGAGCTGTGCTCAGATGAGCTACAAGTTCAGGCTAATAGTAAAATTAACTTTTAAATCTGAGCTAGCATCTTCCTGGAAATCAGGCAGAAACTGCTTTTATTTATCTGCAAAAGACTGTGAAAACCCAAAGCGCAGATCAAGACAGTCCAGTAGATGTAAGCAACCTCTAGCTCAGAGCAAGTCAAGACCCAGTCTTGTTCCAGTTAAACCAGCAAATTTTGGTTTGGAGGTCTAACTTGTATTACACTAAATGTAGGGATGGCAACTTCCATGACTGCAGAGACTTTCTGGCAGAAACTGGAAGTCCGCTACCTCATCTCTGCAAAAGCCACCTAACATCCTAAAAATACTTACTTTGGTCTCTAATCACTTAGCTTTCGAGTTTGAATCCATAGTTTAAGTGGAGGAAGAGGCTGCCACTACCCAATAGATTACATCGAAAATAATCATGCGGTATCTTTAGCATGGGCATACAATGCTAAAATGCCCTATTCCGTGCATTTAAGATGCATTTATTAGTACTAGAAGGAAACATACTGACCTTTCCCTTGTGTTTGTCTAACTGCAATTGCTATTAAACCCATCTCCTCAGGCAACTTGAACATTAACCTGCCAATTGGAAGAAAGAAAAGAGTTTATCAGCTGGAACATTCATGAAAATCTATATTTAAATGTAAGGTTATATCTTACATAATATCATATTAGCATTTATCCATTAACAGTTAAGGTTTATTCTTGATGAAAAAGCATTCAAGTATTAAGAAAAAAAGATTAACTGAAATTAAGGAAAACTTTACTATATCTGTTACGCTGGAAAAAGTTATAACTGTAGTTCATTTAAGGTACCTTCTGAAAACATACGTTTTGTATTTCTTCACGTTTCTTGAAGTGCTTTTTTTTGTATGTCACTATCTTCAGTAAGTGACAACTAGCAATTCTAGACATTTGTTTCTACTTAGAGCAAATTTTTGCCCATAGTAGAGAACATAACAGCATCAGTTTCTGATTATTTGGAAAACCAATATGGTGGCAATAAAGCAGTTTAAAAGATACACTATCCCCTGAGAACTAATTATGATTTAACTACAGTAAATAAATCTACACCTTCTGAGAACTCTAGAGAACACTGGCTTATTTTAGGTTTGTGTTCTGCTTTTAAAACAGTTTCACTTAAAAGAATACTAACTTTCCTCTGGGGATAAGTAGAAAGTGCACTTTAACACCACCAAATGAGTCAATGCTAAACTGGAGAAAAAAAAAAAAAAAAAAAAAAAAAAAAAACACCCTATGGTGAGAACTTGGCTCAAGCCACTTCAACGCAGATGTACCGAGAACCCTCTTCGCTTTGCATGTTTGCACAGAGTAATTTAGCAATAGATAAAACAGATATTCAACACGTCGCCAGCAAGGTAGACCCGCCAAGTGATTTATAGGCCCAACCGCCACGTGCAACACGGGCGCAAACGCAGCGCTGCTCGTTCATATAAAAACGGCCTTGCCCGGGAGAGAAGCGCTATCCCGACCTGCAGGCTGTCATTCCCATCGACTTCCTCCGCTTCCCAGAGTCGGCAGGAGCTCTGCCAGGCTCCGGAGCCGCAGGGAGCGGCTGCCGGGAAGGAGCGGCTGCCGGGAGTGCCTCCCTTGGGTGTCCCGCGCACGGACACGGTGGGCAGGAAGGGAAGGGGCTGCTCCTCTGCCCGGCCTCGCAGGGTGGGAAGGGGCTGCTGCCGGGGCCAGCAGAGGAGCGAGGCGCAAGGAGGAGGCCCCAAGGCCCCAAAAACCGTCCCGATGGCAGAGCCACTCCGTCCGCTCCGTTGCCAGGGCCCGACCAGAGGGAGCGTTCACTGATCCGCCTTCGCTGATGACAAATATGAGAGCCTCGACTGATAGAAACCGTAGCAGCCCAAGCCTAGGAAAAGCCCAGCAGATGTTTTCCCACATTATTAAGGAATCGGCATGAGGCATTTTCAAAGAGCGAGAGCCAGAAGATCCCTTGGCTGGTCCCCTCCCATTTCACATGAAATACAGCTCAATAAGTCATTCCTGTGGACACCATGAATTGCTCCCTGGGACTAGGATCAAGTATTTACCACCAACCTTTACCACTGGAAGCACACCTCTGCTTATGCTGGGACCCTGCAGAAAATCCTAACCCGTTCTCTGTGCCCATGTGGCCTCAACACTGTCTGCAGGGAACAGCGAGACTTCGGCTACGGCACCACGCTTGTGGGATTGCAACATGGAAATCTAATTAAAGCTTGGAAGCACATTAAGAGAGGTTACAGGCACTGTCAAAATATGTGGATATCCGCTGCTTCCCCACTCATATTTGTTGTTAAATAGACAAAAATACAAACCAAACCAAAAAAAACGTCCTGTGCTGCAATGATGGGAGGAAAATAACGAGAGCAGGGAAAAAAAGTTGTTAGGAAACCAAAAGAGGGGCTTCCAAAACAAAGAGGGATGGTTAACAGAGCACATGCCTACAGCTATTAGAGGCTTGGCAGCAGTGAGCAACATATTGAACACAGAGACAGGGTTTGCACTTTTAAGAGCCACGGAGAAATTCTTGAAGACGGACACAACATGGGCAAGCTGCTAATACCCAGGCTGATACATCAAGAGACAGATAGATTTATTTTTACTGCTTCCTAAATTTGCTCTGGAATCACCACAAAGCCTAAGACAATAAGAAAGCCCAACTTCTGAACGTTGTAAATTTTGTGGCCTTGTTTGTTTCTAGAAGAAACAAATTGTATTTTCCTTACCAGAAAGAGTAACTGTACGTGTGCTTCTTTACTTATTGACTTCCCTTCTTTCCTTTTAACTTAATCAGCTGCAGATTTTAGTTTACTACAGAGTGACTTAATCATGATATTCACCACATTTTTCCTTAAATCTTTGCCTGTAAGAAATTCACCGTTTTCTACATTTTTCAACCATCTTGCTCTACAAGTTAAGCTCCACAAGACCACACTGAGATGCAAGAGCAGAAGAACATGAAACAAATGAAAACAAATTTTCTCATCAGGTGGGATATTAGACAGCATTTAGGATTCAAGATATTTGGATTTTATATACAGTTTTTTCCCTGCTTTGAACATTTTTGTGGTATTTTCCAAAACGTGAGAAAGGCACTTTTAGTGCTCAAGAAGCACTAAAAGCAGTTGAAATATTAACAGAGAGATTTTCTAGCACGGCTTTTTATACAAATACAAAAAAAAAAAACACAAAAAACCCAAGAAAACCTGTAATGCACTCTATGAATGCTGTCAAGAGTAATAAACAATGCTTAATTGGTTTATGGAAATTTCAAGTCCAAGGAGGAATCTGTCTTCATGGCTAGTGAACACAATGACTTTTCTTCCTACGCGAACATAAAATGGGAATTGAAACCACAAAAACTATGTTTGAATAATGTTAACGGCCTGACAACTATAAATTTCATTGATGTTGTGGGTTTAAAGTTGAAACTCTCATTAATGCATCCTGCTGTGTTACAGTATTGCGGAGGTATTACAAGAGGCAGCATAACATTCCAGATGTTAAAATACCTGGGCACAAGAGGGTAAGTTATGAACAGATTTCTCTCTTTCTTCCCAGTTTCTTGCCTGAAAATCTCACCCTCAAAAAACATTGTTTACAAGTACTACTTACAGCCATTATAATGAAAAACACATAAAAACAAAACTATGTATTTTTAGTCTAATGGAACAGAACACACCCCTTGATCAGTTCCTTACATTATTTTGGGCAAGAAGGAGGCCTGAATTCTTGCTTTACTACTTTATATCCATAGCCATAACCCATTATGCCCAGTTTGGAAATGAGCAGTGTACCTACTAATATGTTTCCTTAAGCCCCCACAGTTCTCCCTTTCCTTTCCATAAACCTCAGGCTGCACGACGCCGTGGCCGGCTCCACAAGGTGTGTGCTGAGCCGCCTGTCACGAGCCACGGGAGGCTTGGCCAGCTGGCCAAATAGAACAGGTAACTCTCATGTCCACAAGCCTTTTTTTTTTAATTAATTAATATTTATTTATTTGTGTATTTATTTGTGTTTATTGGGACCGCCACAATTCAGATTTCTCTCTTCTACCTGCAACCTCTATGAATGGAAAAGCAGCTCAAACCTACGGCAGTCTTCTATGGAGCAGAAGACCGAGAAGCTGCTACTTCTGGATTTGCCCTTGATAACTCCAAGGGTAAATCCAAAAACAAGTTTCTCAGCCTTGTGCTTAGAAGCATCATGCCTGACCAGCTGGACTGCCGTCAATGATGGAATGACTAAATTTGGGGATGAGGGGAGCGCACCTTGACTTTAGTAAGGCTCCTGATACGGTCTTTCCCACTACCCTTATATCCAAGCTGCCGTTGTGGTCTCTATACGTGGACTACTAGAGGAGAAAAAAATGCCCGGATTTTGGGCTTCAAAAGTAGTGGTTAACGGTTTATACTCTGCTTGGAGGCTTGTTGCAATCAGAGCTTCTCAGAGGTTTATCCTGACACACATCCTGTTAGTATCTCCACCACCGACCCGTAGGAGGAGATGGCATGCCCTCTAATCAAGTTTGCAAATGACAGAAAACTATGAGGATAATTAAGCACTGAAATAGGGTGCCCAGCGAGGCTGTGGAGTATCCCCGGCCTTGGAAGTCTCTAAGGTCTGACTGCATAAAGCCCTGAGAAACCTGTCTTGAACTCACTGTTAACTCTGAGCAAGAGATTGAACAAGAAACCTGCAGGCATCCCATCCAACCTGAACGATGCTATGGTTCTAAGAAATGTACAGAAATATGGTATTTTTGGCATTTCTAGCTGTCCTTTAAATTGGTTGAAATTAGCAAGCGATTGGCGACTAGCAATTAATTACTAAATCAGTGATTTAGCCTGGAAACCAGGCTATTTACTGGAATCCCTTGTCCCAAGTAGAACCTGGGAGTAAAGTCGTTTACATGCACTCTTGCTAGCCTCAATTAATACTTAACTTTACCCATCTTCCTCTTTCCGTGCCCTAATCACTGACTTCCTAAGTAAACTGAAGGCTGCCAAAAGATTGACTCCCACAGCTGAGACAGGTAGAAGAACACCTAAACTGTTAATCCTAGCAAGGCTTATTTAAGTGATAGGAATCTTACTCCTCGGCACTGTTATAACTTTGCCTATATCCAGCAGGCACCATATGTGCCAGAATACACTGTTACATGAATACGCTCCTCTGTTCTATTGCAAAAATTCATAGCTTTTTGCACTTTATGGTGGCTTTCCCTATAGCAACACTATTGCTGAAAGGATCATTTAGCATCAAGTTCTCTTTGGATATATTAATGTCCTACATCAGTGAAAAAAGGCACAGATGATTACAATGTCCCAGACCTGTGCATAACTATGAAGCACATAACTATGGAACCTTGGACTGCTACCTTCTCCCACCTTACTGCAATAAAAACTGAAAAAAGAAGATTGTGCTGTATTAGTTGTGCATTTTCAGCATGGTATCACATTATGAATGATAGAGGTTAGCAATTTATATAGCCTTTGGGTAGTTGGGCTAATCTGGGACAATACTATATTAACAAGAATATAGTTTCAACTTTAGGTCCCGATTTCATACTTTTTTTTTTTTCATTGCAACATACAGCAAGACTGAAAGTAGGGTGAAGTCAAGTGAGCTCATTTTCAGCTGGCTCAATCTCTAGCTCTCTAATCTGACTCACCACAAATGAACACAGCAGTTGGCAAAAGGGAAGCAACAGGAACAAGGGGCCACTGGACAGAAGGGAAGAAAGAGATGGTTTGGTCTTACCATCCATGTGTTTATGCTGGATTTAAATTACTCAGAATAGTACATGTTTTGCTTGCAGAATTACTTTGAGAATCAGGGTTGCAGAACTGACCGTGTATAACTCCACCACTAAATGCTCATTTTTTTCTGTTCACTGCATTTTTCAGCTGGTAATTTTCTTGTCTCTCTATTTTTATACCAGCTATTTTATAATTAATTCTTTGTGTATGTTTATAGGCTTTTCCTCTTAAAAAAAGAAAAAGAGAATTTAAAACACAGTACCATACAGCTAAAGGTGTCAGGAAACATACCCAAATAAGAAAGGACTCCAAAAAATTGGTTTGCCAACAAAATGCCAGTAAAATTTGAAACCTGGGTTCAGACACACTGGTAATGTTCCAAAACTCAAAACTTAAAGAACTTCTTTATTCAGTAAATCAGCTACTCTGTGAATATCATCAAGACCACAAAGTTACAGTAAAGCAGGGAGTTTCCAAGAGGCATGTGAGGAAAGTTTAGGACTTCCAATTGCTTCAGTTTTTAATTTGAAATGAAAAAAAAAAAAAATCATTTTGAACATTTTTTTTTCCTTCAAAAAGTAATCGTTTTAATTCATGACTTTTCTTTACTTGAAAAGGCTACCTGAAGCGTATTGAAAAGTTAACACGGAATGAATGGAAATGAAACACAGTTCACTGAAAATGAACTCCAATGCCAAAATTTAGGAAACAGAATAGTTACTGGAATGCAGTGAAACATATTTATCGTAACATGTTAAGACTAGAATCCTCAGAGTGGAGTAAAAAGTTCTAAACATATTGATCCAAAACAGATTTGCCTCCTCTTATCCAAAGTAAACCAAGTTATGGATGCTACAAAGAAATTTAAAATATACAGGTCAATATAGTCTGTAGCTATGTCAGTTTTAACTGTAACTTTATCACACTTGTAACTTTATCACTTGTACAAGCTTGGTCACTGTCTGAGGGAGAAACCTTAAGGCCACACCATATAGCAAGGAACAGCAGCATCTCACCAGGTGGCAAATTTGTGTCAAATTAGTACTAGATTTGCTAATTAATTCTCTAGTAGTATGATTAACCTCAAGCATTGGGATCTCAAAGTAACCCACAGCCAATTCTGAATTCATACAATCCTTAATTAAAGTCACCTTTCAGATAAGAAAATGAAAATAACCAGAGAACTTTTTGCACAGACACACAGAGATTTTAACTTTGTACTCAGGCCAAATTCCAGTCTGGATAATTACATTTCCTTACGAAAATTTCTCTGCAATTTACTTAGACAATCCTTCATTTCCTGTCTTAAATCATGTGTGGTGTTAAATAGTTGCCATGTTCCACCATATAAGAGGGTGAAATGATTCCCAAGTAGCCTGTCAAAGAGTTGGGGCTGATGCAGAACAAAAGACATTGGGCATGTTGTGTTAGTTAAAATAGGAATGAAAAAGTATTCTGCTGAAGCAGAAATTAATTAGATCCCCCTTCAACCTTCATAATCCTGGGGAAAAAAAAAAAACAACTTCATCAGAAATCCATTGTTTGCTAAATAACTGTAGAAATCCAACAAAACTAATTTTAACACTTATTTTACTTACAGTCATAATTTTTCCTTTACCCCTTTATTAGTCAAAGTTGCAACAAAACCAATTATAATTAAAAGCACTTTACACTACTTAAACTACTTTACACTGAAGAAAATACTAGGAAAGCATTGGAATTCTTCTCTGTGATTTGCCTGTTTTTTATGTCTGCAACTACATTGTGCTCCAAATTTAGGCTCTGGTAGGTTTTATGATGATAACGTGGTTGCTGCAAAAAGCCTATGGATGTAGTACAGTTCTAGCCTTTCTAATCCAAGGCTAAATGAAATATAATTTCCTTTTTTTTTTCTCCTCTGCCTAAAGAGATGTTCCACCACTTCCCTATATCAAAACAAGAGGTAACGTGTTGTTGTACCATCTGACATTAGTTGTGGTCCACATTAATTGTCATCTCTGTGGAAGCTGTCAGATGGCCCAGCAATCTTTCTGAAAAACCTTTAAGGTGAAAAACAAATAACTAGAATTTCATTCAAATTTCTCAGGTACCTTTGGTCTCATTAGCCAAAACTAACGTGTCCAAATCTTTAAATGTCCCTCATCAAGCATCAATTTCTACCCTTTTTTCCCCCTCACTTAGCTACTTGTATATTTATACTCCTCCTGAAGGGTAAAGCTATGACCTAGACAAACGTTACACATGAAAAATAAGTAGCATACCTTTGACAACAGTTATGGAAGACTATCAGCCGGTCTAAATTAATGTAATTTAAAAACACACATAAAATTTCATGTTAATTCTGACTGCGCAGTCATATTCTTATTTTCTACAGTATATGGCACCCTGTACAATGCATGGTACCCATGTAGTCATGTGGATGGCAATTTGACACACTATTTGGCATTAAGTCAAATCTTCGTAATTTTGTCCAGGTGTTATAACCATTATAAAGTAACTATGGCTTCATAAAATGTCAGACAAAGCAGAACTATGTTATTTGTATCTTTTTTCCCATTAAGTACCATGGAACAAAAGACTTTGAAAACATATTAAGTACCATGGAATACAAAATCTTTGAAAAAAAATATATTAAAATACTACTAACAGTTTTTGTTGTGTAAAACAATTTAAAAGTAATGTATTTCTTTTAATGATGTCCATAAGACATCATAATTTAATAGGAGAACTCCCACTCCACAAAAAAATGTCAGTTTTGTTCCTACTCTATTAAAATCCCTAGATGTACAGCATCTAGAAAGGTCTTAAGTATACTGCAGAAGGTTAAAGCAAAAGTAGAAATTGAATGTGCTGTAGAGGAAAAATAATACTATTTTGTTTAAAGAGAAAGCATTCCAGTGAGAGACATATTTCTGTGAAATTTTTCAAACTGGCTATTTAAGTTTAAAACTCTAGCTGTCATTTGAAATACTAAAATATTATTTTTAAGAAGCATGATTAGGCCTAGTCAAATGTTTTCCAGATATGCATTTTTTTCATAGAAATTGCAGATTTGGAAAAGCCAGTGCTCTCTAAGAGATGGAAAAAATAATTTGTTTGAAACATTTATTTTTCATTAAAAACAACTTAAAATAACACTTTTTGAGGTATTTTCAACCTCATCAAACATATCAATTTCTTCGAATATATGGAAAGGCTTAAGTTTTGAATCATTTCAACTCCGAAGTATCCACAGTGTCACAAACAGGGTTTCACATGTGTCAACTTTCTCATGAAGACTAAGGTTGCGTTAACAAGGTACATTGGCCACCAAGCCTGAGATTCCCCTTTGCAAAGCCATGCAAGGCAGCCCAGGAGATGCATTTTGGATTAGGACTCTCCCATACCAACAGGAATAACAATGTGGGGCATCTGAACTAGCACTTTCACAAGGCATGTAAGTCCCATATGCGCATGTCATCTGTTCTTGAGCTCACTTGAAACATCTAGCTGGGTTATAAACTCAAAATATTACACTTCCACAGCCCAAAATAGAGTTTTTTTCTTCAACTTCTTGCTCCCCGCGAGATGAGGCAGCTAACAGTAGTTCAGCTATTGTCGTGATTTCAAGTTGCAGATCATGGTAGAGATAATAATCTTGGATATTATGGTGGATAAAAAAGGGCGATAAGCACAATAGCTGGACTCAGTTGGCACTGCATTCAAGCGTCTAATTGTTAAAGCACAAAACTGCTCTCATCAAGTACCAGAGTCTCATACTAGCTGCTCCCTACAGTGCCAATAGAAACCACAAGATTTCTAAATTCAGTATTAAACACACAGCACTTTTCTCATGCAAGAGCCAACATCCAGGAACATATAAATAAAGAAAAGTTCTGTTTCCAAATATGTTGTCAAATAGTTTTTAAAACCCTACTATTAGACTGTGCAAACTTAAAGGCAGACTTCAGTAGTTAATTTCATGGGTGATTAAGAATGGATTTCAAAATAAGGAAGTTACCTTCCGCTGGCCGCAGCATCCTCAGTAGACTCCAGAAGCAGTCCTCATCATGTAGACTTGAACCACAGACTCAGCACAAAATGTAGCTGACATTTAACTCCCAAAATAGTGGATTTTCTTTGTCAGAACTGGTAACAAAAAATCCCGAAGTTCCCTCACAGCCCTGTAATTTTGAATTTCCCACCTGCTACGCAGGCAGCAAATTTTAAGGGGCAAGAAACCAAATAAGATTTCCCCAAGGTCCTCAGGTGAATCTGCTTGGATCTTGCCATTTTAGCCCTTGTCTGGGCAATGATCTTCGCATAGAATGGACAAAGAAGTCCAAGTAGACCAAATGCTGTGGAATACACTAACAAGAAGAAAAGCCTGTGTTACCTTAATACACTCCGATATCACTTGTGAATGCTGATAGATGTAGCATGTCACATTCAAACACTGTGCCTCTATAAGCAATATCTCAACATTCCTGAATAAAAAACAAAGGAAACTGTAGGATGGGTCACCCTCATTTTCCTTCCTCTGCCCCCAGCTCTACTGCAATGTGATTCTGTTGGAGGTCTGCGGGTCTTAGGGCCTGTGCCCAGCTCTCATGTGCTATGTTTGATCACATTACTTGCAGTGGCTTTTCAGATAAGTAATCAAAATGCAGACTGCCATCCAGTAACGGCTGAAACAGGTCATAAATCGTTACTGAAGCTGCTGGCAGACCTGTGGGATCCCTATTTTTTTGTGTGTGTGAGCCTTCTTTAGATTTAAATGTGTAACTTGAAAGCAAAATGCAGGCCCACAAAACAAATCTTCGCATTCAGCTTTACTGGCACATTTCTGCAAAACAGGTGCTCCGTAGACTCTGATCCTTGGACTGAGTCGCACTGAAGCGTATTCAGACGTGAAGCCTTGGCAGGGATGTTCCAGGCAAGAGGGAATCGGCAGAATCACTCAGATCCCATGCAATAGAAGCAAGGATCAAAGAGGAGGTGGAAGACTTGCAGGATTAGTTATATGATATTACAAGGGTTTGCAGTACTTATCTCTAAGCAATAAGAAATTGGGAGACAGGCACGGTGATATTGCACTTTAAATGAAACAATAAGGTTTTATCTACGGGCAGGACAGTCTGAGAAAACCAATTCCCTGCCTCTGGAGAAGGTTGGAAAGAATGGCTTAAATGGGACACATCAGAAATAACTCTGCAAATGTGCTCTACTGTGCAAACGTGGAAGAAAAAATGTGTGGTTAGCACATTTGTGCAGCGCAAAACCCCCCCATGCCAATAGAAGGGTGTCTCCTAGTACCCAGCTGGGCAACCATGACAAGGCAAGGCCCAGCTGCGGGGAAGCAAGCAAGCTGGAACCCTGCGGCAGCGACAGGCGAATGCCACCAGCCCCCGCGTGAGCCTGAGACACGGTTATCGCCCACACTCGCAGAGCCGAGGCTTGGGAGGAACGGCAGGTGCCAAGTCCCCCTCCCTTCCTCCGTTATGACTGAGAGAACATTGCCTAGACTGCAGTTAAAAACTTACAGTGCTGGAGAAGCTACAGTTTTATTAGGCAAATTACACTTCTTCAGCAATTTCTAAAGAAGAAATGTATTTTTGCTTTACAGCATTGCCCTATAGCCAGTAAAAAATGCAGAAATACTTCTTTCTTTCTTTCCTGTAAGGGACTTTTTACCTGAGTAAACAATTCACTACCTCAGTCACATCTTCTCCTGAGGACAGCAACCTAATTCTTTTATATCCTCTTCTCCTCAGCTCAGGAGTCAGGCTTCCCAGAACCCGAACCCTTTTCCCTCCTCTGCTTTCTCCAGTTGCCAGTAAATCCGAAGCCTGGACCAGTAATTCCAGCTCAGCATTCCCACTACTGAGCATACCTGAAAGGATTCTTCCATACCTTTTACATACAACTTATTTTGTAGGAATTTTGGTCTCATTCCTCATTTTCTCTTTCAACACAAAACTTCCTGGCCCACATTCAGCTCCTGATTCATACATCCTGAACCCCTTTTGAACACTGGTATCTAAACACCCAATTTTCACTGAATGCTTCTGCATGCGATCTCGTCCTCTCATCATGCCTGCCCTAAATAAACTGCACTCTATTTAGGTTAGGCCCCTGTTTAGTGCTCAAATCCTACATTCCTGTAGCTTTATAGCTCTTCCCTGCTGACTGCAGGCTGAATAAGCACACCCTCAATTCTGTCACTAATGACATTATTAATGAAATGATTGAGCTGCACGGAGGCCTGGAGAAATGGGAAGCTTTAGCAGACTGGCCCAGTAGGTGAAGCAGCATCGCCACTACGGACACGCGCAACAGCACGGAGTAGCAACATGGCTTAAGTGAAATTAGAAAAATGGAGAGCATCTTCTCAGACCCCCACTTCTGTTAATGAAAATATGATCTGTGACGCTGAGATCAATAACTATCATTTTCAATGAGCCTTTAGAAGCTACCTACTTTGCACAAAGAGGATTAGATTAAAGCATGACTAAGAAAAGGCCAGTCACCAAGAGGCAGCACGACTCCAACAACATGTACAGCAGAAATAGGAGCAAGTCAGTTAAATGTGTCTTTGTGGTATAGTTAAAACAGCAGCGTTGGCTGCAGCACCTTAAATTCCTATATTTGAAGAAAAAGTGATGAGCAATTAAGTAATGGGTATATTGGTTGAGGTAAAGGAAGTGATTTGGGGAAACTACTTTTCACCCTCTCTGAGTGCTAAGCTGAGCTGTGGAGAACGAACTGTGTTAAAACCCTTGCTAATAAAACTGTGGTCAATATATCCAGTCCTGTACGCATTTGCAAGTTATATAAATTAATATAATTCGCTAGTTTAGCTCTTGGTCTTGTCAAAGCAATGTAACAAGCTGGTTTTAATGAAGCACTTTTCACTTTTTTTTCTGAGTATTAGATGCTAACATACCTTTTCTAGGCAAAAAGCATTTGGAGTCCTGGAAAAGTTAGAGTAATTTCAGCAGCCTAAGCAGCTCTCATGCTCCACCATTAACATTATATTTAGTGTTGAATTTAATTGAGAAAGAAGAAGAATAAGGCGAGGAAATACTTTTCCTTTCAGATTTTTTTAAAAAAGTAGCATTTTCCAATGAGTACTCTGCAAATGCTGAATTTACAAAGACAGACGTAAGGCTGACCTTCATATTCCTCTCCATCCTGAACAAAGCTGTACAATCCATCATCTTCCCATCTCTGTTTTACTGTACAGGGTACCTTCTCCGCAGTAACACCTATAAGCTACTTGTGTTCACCCCTGAGACCCTTTTCACAATTACTCAATTAACATCCCTAAGTCAGTCTGCTCCTGGAAGCCTTTTTTTCATACGCGGTTTGGAAAATCTGGGGCAGGAGCCACCTTCTGAGTTTTTGTAAAGCTCCTAGGATTTGCTCCATCACCAGGATGCTCAAGCGACTCAGTAA
The DNA here is from genome assembly GCA_013398735.1 of Nothocercus julius. Classification (NCBI taxonomy): domain Eukaryota; kingdom Metazoa; phylum Chordata; class Aves; order Tinamiformes; family Tinamidae; genus Nothocercus; species Nothocercus julius. Next base: position 4,686,563 of record VZSV01000053.1, read on the forward strand.
GGGAAATGCACATGGAGTCTGAGGGTACACACTGCAGGCCGACAGGACCAAGCGCAGACAAAACACACGGCTCAGACGGTGATGGCAGATCTTTGATCTCTGCAGTCCATCCACGGCAGGGAAACACAATTCTCTCCAACAGACAATATTCCCACTAGTATCAGCAGGGCAGACAAAGAATTGAGTTTTGAGAGCAGGAAACGAATCAGCTGTCAGTGGGCATGTGGGTCCTTGATGTGAGCATGTTCCTATCATGAGCATACAGATTTTGTGGACCTCTAATAGCATTTCCCAGGTACGTAGACTAAACTGTTTTACATATCAAGTTGCAGAAGTGTTACATTAATTCCATGGCCATACATCAGAACTTGAGCAGAGCCTGAAGTTTCCTAACCGGCAAGATAAATGTTAAGTACCTGACTTGGGCAGAGTACTTCTACACATCAGATAACCTTATGAGGCAAGAAATGGAACATTCATTCCCAATCAAACACAGATGTGATCAAATGGACCTCTGTCAATATGCGGAACATAACCTAATTCTCCGATATTTTTTTTGTTCTACCTTTATACAAATCCTGAAAGCTGAGACATGCACTAGCGCAAGCCAAACACAACAAGACAAGCTTAACTCTCCATTTGAACGCACCCCGCGCTTTTCACAGTGTGACGCTACCTGGAAATGCTCAGTGGTTTAGCAACAGGAAAAAAGATCTTTTTAATATATATATATCATAAACCCAAATCTTCATATTTAATGTAGCAACTGAATGGCTGGATATTGTCAAATAAAGTTGGCATATTGCCTCATTGAAGTATTCTTACTTTTAAATAGATTATGTATACAATCAACCAGTTTTAAAAGTTATTATAATTTAATAGTTAAAAACTCCTCCCCTGAGTTACATATTTCAAGTGGTAAAAATTATATTAGCTATTCTAAAATCAGATGAAGCAAGGCAGCCTCCTACAACCTTAAACACATTGCCAAGTCCTCAATTAAAAAAAAATTGTCAGAAATATTTCTTGGAAATTTACACAGAATATATCTTTGGTAACGTAGCACACGCCATCCCTCCTTTCACATGAACATTTATTTTTGTTACTGAAGAGTTCTTATGACTGACTTTTGTTATGTTCTTTAGCTTTCAGATATTTTCACAAAGAAAAGATGGCTGAATTTTAGAAGAGAGATTGTAAAATATAAAATGTGATAGCAGAAGGATGCTTTATCTCTATGTTCATTCACCAAATCTCACTGTAACTGAGGCAATTCCTTCCAGTAGAAGTGTCACTGTGAGGAATAAATACAAACAAAACCTGTAATATCCTTCACTTACACATAAGCACACAAAAAATAGCCAGTTGTAGTAACTGAAAAAAAATCAACAAAAAACTATCTTGCAGTCAAGGTTAAGCTACCTCCTCAGGTCTTTTTTTTTTTTTTTTTTTTTTTTTTAACAGTGCAACTATACATCAATAAAATCTCATGGACCTTTTCCACAGAAAACTTTGTGATAATCTACCTGAACAGAATTCACCCTAAATCTAAATTAAAGGACTTTAAAGTACTGCTTCACTACAGACAAGGCTTCCTGTATGAACACTAAGCTACTTGCGTGCCTGTCTAGCCTCTCTGGGCTATATTCTTATCATTTTGGTTGTCTTGCAACGCAGCAAACACATTATCTGCAAGGCAGATTGCCACGAGGCCTCACGAAACGCAGCTGTTCGCATGGCTGCCTCTTTCTCAGACAAACTGGGATTAAGTTTCTCTTGCCACAAAAGCTCTGCAGTCCTGGCAAGCAGTCTACCCCACTGTTAGGCCTGGGTACGAGTTCAAATTGTAGAATAGCACAGACAGAGCAGAATTAAGTTTAGACATCACTAACATAAGCAAGAATTATATATATTTGTACATTCAAATCACAGAGAAGCAAGAAGTTAAACAAGATTAACTATCAATTCATACTCAATATGAAAATTTTCATGTCACATAAGAGGGGCAAGAATAATACTGAAACTCTGCTCAAAGTTTCCTCTCCAAGTAGTTTTGAATATTCAAGACTTCAGGCAAACAATGGCTGAAACTTTGGCTTAAGTCTATTATTATTGGATAAAATCTATTTCATTTGTCTATGCCATATGTCATTAATATTTAATCCAATCAGAAGAACTTCAGTGTCATTAGAGCTAATTCAGTATCAGTTTGCTAGGATGGGATCTTCACATGAGCAACATTTCATGTGTGTCTTAGGAGCCAAAGCAAAATCATAACTTTTCTGATTCAATTTTCCAGTTTAATGTTTATCTGTAGTGTCTCTTAGAGATCTTCGCAAGCTTAGTATTTACAAAGCAATGCAAAAACCAGAGAGATAATGCTACAAAAGCACAAAAAGAATCCTGGTGTCTCCTCTGAAAATTAGTACCTCTGGTGGAAGTGACTTCACCGCAGTTCTGCCCCTCTGTGTGTGCGGTTTGCTTTGCGGAGGTGACTTGGGGACCTTCGGGAAGAGCAGAGGAGCTCTGCACGGTCACCAGAGCCTCCGGGGAGACGCAGCGACTCGAAGGGCCTAAGACTGAGCTGTCCTCATCATGTTTATCAGACATCGTTCATGGCTGATGTCGAAAGCATTTCGGTGACAGAGAAACAAATCAAATACAGTGGATGTGCAAGTAACGGCCAGACTGACTGTAGGAAAGGAGTTACGCGAAACCTCTAACTCCACCATAAAGGAAGGCATCGTGTTCCTAAAAACTTATCCCTTCCCATGCCTGGCAAGCATGCCTGCTGCCACCACAGTTTGCTTTGCCATTTATTGCTTTCCAAAGTCAGAGTGCATTGCTACTTCAAAATATGCCTCGCCGTTGCCTGAAGAGCACAACTCCTGTCTGGCAGCAGTTCTGCACCTAAATGGACCTGCTTTGCACAGAAGGCACCACTAAAATGCTTTCAGGATATTCACGTTTTATCACTTCTAGTTCTAGGCCTCCGTACTGTAGTCACTTGGACTTTCATATACCATCCTCCATACTGCATGTCAAAGCCACCTAATATTTTAGTAGTCATGCAACAGATGTCCCTTAAAACCACTGGATTTGTTATGTCAGATAATCCAGGGCATTTTATATGTAGGACACTTTTCATAGGTAGGAGATCTCAGCTGTTTCTCAGACTTTTGGATGTGCCGTCTATATGGCAGCTGTATCTCATATCCATGCTGCAGAGATCCAAGTTGATTAGACCAAAGTAATTTAAGACAAGTTACATATATTCTATCACATTAAACAATACACAGGCACAAACCAAACTACCGACTTTGGCAATACACAGCAAAATTTAAGTGGATATGGTTTTAGGTCACTAATCAAATGCACTAACTTATTCTCCAAGATGAAAAAACAGAACAGTGAACGTGAATGAAATGCCTTCTTTTTTAAAATACGTGTTTTGATGCTAATTCTACAGTGTTCTTCCAGCCCCTCAAGTACAAGCCTCACAACTTCACCAACAATTACTCTGATTTCCTCTGTTTGCAATGTCACAAAAGGAGATCACCTATACCTGAAACTACCCAAGATACTTCAAGTGCATTCCAAGATATACAGCCAATCCCAAGATGCTGATGCAAAGACAAAAAAACACATGAACAGCCACTGGAAAGAAAAATCTCGCTTCAGCCCATGAAATTACAGACACAATGGAACAGACATTTGTGTCTGTACAGAACTTAAAGATATTTTTAAGATCTGAACTTTTGATTATTTATTTGCAAATGATGGGCTTAATACAGTACAAACGCCCTTCAAAGTCACTGTGATTAAATGCACTGTATTCCATTCTCGTTCTATTCTATCAAATAATTAAGCCATGATATTACAGAACAGTAATATCAGATCCTTGGCTAAACGCCAGCTGTGCAATTACTTGCTGCTGATACAAAATTCCAAAGCAGTTTCATTTAGCTATGGTACTCTATGTGATCCATCCCAAACTTCTGCCAGCCATCCCGAACATGCCTGGCTGCACGTTTGGTTAAGGATGCTTCATTTTAGGAACAGGGTCATCTCACTTTATTTAAGAGAAGAATTTGTGTGAGGCACTCACACCAAAGAATCAATACAGTATTTTAAAGCATATCTTTTCTTTACTTGTACATTTGAAAACACATGAGCAACAGAATCCCAAAAGTCTGAAACAAAGCTCAATGGAAAAGGAAAGTGCTACTTCTACTCTTTATATATAATCACCTCAAGGAACAAAAGATAGCATCTTTTGAGCAGAAACAAACAAACAAACAAAAACCCCAGTATTGCCCAGTCATTCACAGCAAGCTGGGAGAGAGAAAAATATTTTCCAACTGCAAGAAAAGTTTAGACCAGAAAGTAATGATCCTTGCTGAGTTACGAATGGGACCTTATTGTGCTACTCACAGTATGGTAAATTGGTCTCTGTCTCAAAGAGACCAGAGAGAGAGTTTAACAGTTAAGATGAGACAGAACATGAATACAAAAAATATGAAGGCCGACAGCACGGACAAGGATTACATTTTTTCTGAAAGACTTCAAGGCATCCTTAAAGGAAAGAAGTGGTCAAAACATCAATATAAACATAAGATCTACTTCAAAAATAACTTTTTCTTCTCCTTTCCTTTTTCTTTTGGTGTACTGGTTAACTCATGAAATGTTCACTAAAACTAAGAAAACTACACTATCTGTCTCAAGGATTGGTATTTTTTGCCACATGCCACCAATTTTAAGCTTCAGTTATTGGCCTTGAAATCAACTATGAATCATTCCACAACAAATTATTATCCTAATCTAAATGTCCTCGTTCACAATAATGGGGTTACGAACAAAGAGTAAATCCAACACATGCAATTAAGACGTATGGGGATCCAACTAGGTCAAAAGCAGGAAATGCATTTAAAGATGTACCTAACATCTTCAATTAAAATTATTTACTGTCACCTGCACCTACACGTTTTTGTTCTTATTTTTCTGAATCTGAACTTATAAAAACAGACCATTATATAAAATGGCAACATGAGGGGAAAATAAGGACTGACAGCCTACAAATGCCAAGCTTAATGAAGATGCCAGCATCGACACTTCTAAGACAGAAAGCAAACAGTCTCTCCCCAAATCCTTCCTTAACAGATACACTGAAATCTCTCTGAGCTGTACAAAACCATCAGAACAATGTGGCTGTCATGATAAACATATATGTACAAAAGGATTAATGCACCATCTGCACTTACACAGTGAGTGAAAAAGATTTCCAGCAGAGTTCTGCTCTGGGAGAAGGTTACAGTCCTGGGTTTTGCCTTATGCAGTGTTTTGTCAATACAACAGGCTTACCAGACAGCCACCTTTTGTAATTAAGCTTTTCTTCAGCATTGCTGTTTCTTCAATACTGATGGCAAATATATTCAAGGTCTGTTGTTTTTTTTTCCCTCTCTTAACAGTACA
>VZSV01000053.1:4692094-4738726 GCA_013398735.1 Nothocercus julius
AATAATGTTGCCCAGCACACTCCTAATCTACTCAATCGCACAAATCATGCAAAAGTGAAAGAAAAATCCTTACACTCTGAAATACTGTGGAACCAATCCTACCTTCAAACTTAAAAATGACAATAATTTCTATAAAATGTCATTCTTGCTTTTAGCTATGGGAAAGGAGCTCACAATACTGACCTATCTTTTCTTCTTGGAATGAAGCAACTCCTTTACCCAAGATGAGCTGTAATTTCACTTCATTCTGAATTTAACCAATTTTAAAATAAGTAATATCTGATACTGCAGATTTCCATTATTACATATTCAACTGTTTACATCAGAAATATGCTAAAAGGTCCTTTTAATTTATATTACCCAAAGTAGATGGATGATCATCATTCCAACAAATTCAATAAAACTTCATGGCTTTATGAAAAAAAATTATCTACAACCATAAGACGGTATGTTTTTGTTTCATCCACACATAATACTGCTGTATGCTAACCTGGTATATAATGTATGGTAAGCGGGATCAGTCTCAACACAGGAATGTACTCAAGCACTGTAAGCACTGGCACAACTTTTGATTATGCATCTAGAAAACAGTCATCAGACAGCTTGTTTTGTAAGATAAATATTTTAGCAGTAACAAACTTTTTTTTATACTCTGAGACTTTGTTCACGTAGAAGAACACTTAGCTCTTCCCAGCCCTGATTCTCATTTTGGTGGTGTATTTCAATGTACACAGCACATGTACTGTAATGTACTTGTACTTTCTATCTTCAAATCAATGAGAATCTCAGCACAAAATTCTATTTAGCAGGCTAAGAGAGACCGATCCCAGTGATCATGTGTATGTAGCTCTGTGTGTGCATGTGTGGGGAAACTTCCACTGATATATTTCCTAGCTTTAGGGTTAAAGAAACTGCATTTTTATGTCTTGCTAATCTTGTTCTGAATGAATCATTTCAACACTTTTTTTCTCAATAATCTAAAAGATGGAATTTTGCAAAATGCTGAAAAATATTCTATTTTGAAAAAAATGATTATCTACAGCACTAGTGTTAGGTCTGGTTCTCATTAAATTAAGCTTGCAAGTAGTTAGTTAGTTACAGCTCAGTGGTCTACAATATTTTCTTATGCTACAGAACAAACAAAAAAATCTTTCTGGAACTTTTCCTTCCTATATTTGAATGTCCTCACAGACACTAAGTAAAAAGAAAAGAGCGCTGAGATTAGTTTAGACCTGAAGATTGAAAGCTCCTTCAGAAACTTCTACCAAGTTTTCTGCACACTTACAGAAACCACAATAACAGCTTCAGTTCTCTCTTTCCCTTGATTTCTACATTAATCACCTGCAACTTGTACCGCTTCGGAGCATTACCTTACTTCGCATATTTTGCAACTCACTGGATTTGTATGACTAGATTAGCAAGATACTTCACAACGTGAGCAGTAGTAGAGCAAAATAAACTCCACAATGACACCTTTAATTAGAAACAAACACTATTCGTTTTTAGGATGGGGTATGGGTTTTTTATTTCCCTTTTTTATAAGCATTCATCAATACAGTAGTCTATATGCTGATTTTCAGGCTTGGAAGACTAGCACAGAAAAAATGTGAATGCATAAAAAATAGAAAGTGTCAGAGTCACGCATTAGTAATCTGCCTTCCCTCAAAGTCCTTCCAGTGAAAGAGGACCATGAACAGTTCAAAGCCAAAGATATGGATCTGTGGGATCTGGCTCAGATGGAGCATTTGCTCATTTGCTTGTTTTGTGTATTTTCATTTCCAATTTTCCGTAATTTATACACGAGAGGTAGTAATTCAAGATATTTGACTTTTAAGGGAATTCACCACCTCGTTTTACAGCTCGAGCTCTACCATCACTGCTGGTGGCTTCAAAAGCAGCCACGTTCATCTTGGACACTTCCCCACAGTAATTGGGAAACATACATTATGAATCACTTAACAGCTTGGTGTTTAGTCTCACAATAAAATTTGCTGACTAGAAAAAAAGAATGCTTTGCAAAACACCACCACCTTCACTTTTGTTTTTGTGGACTGGCAAATTTTCTTTAAAATTATTAGTCTGTGGCAAGCCCGCATGGACTACAATCAAACCATGAAATGCCTATGAATTTCCATATTCTTCAGCCTAGCAGTGAGAATCATGCTCCCCTCAAAAACAGAGAACACTTCTTACCGAAGACAAAAAGAAAAATCCCTATGTCATCCCCAAACCTCAAGTTTTGTTACCCAGATGGCGGTTTTCACCACCGGATGGTGCGCGGCCTTGAGGAAAGGCACTGGGGGAAGGCTCCGCTCGCGCCCGGCGCTGCCGCAGGAAGGAACATGACCTCCTCGGCTCGGCGGCAGGTTAAGCAGCCTGATTGAACATTGCTGCTAATTAAGAGCTCTCGTTGCTTGGCAGGACCACCGGGGCACCTTCTGCACTTGTTCATGACAGCAGCACCTCTCGCAGAAATTAGCTCTTGATGAGCGCAGACAGGGGGCCCAGCTGGTGCTCCCAAATCCTCCAACGACATAAATGAAGTATAATAAGAACGCTGGCGGCTACCGGGGGAGGAAAGGCTATTCGTGACCTCTTTTTAAAAAACAGAGTATACTTTTACATTGACTTAATTTTCTGCACTGGGGGGTGGAAAATGCAGCTGGGAACTCTGGGAGCAGAACTAAAAATCACAGGAGGTGAGAGGGAATAATTCTGTAAAGAATATCTTATTAGGAAAACTAAAATATAATTCTGTTCATAGGGGTGTCAAAATCAATAACTAATGTTCAGCAACCAGACTACTCGAATTAAGTTCCACAACAAAAGCTGGTGGTTGAAAAGGGAAAAGGTTTTGGTGAAAAAATAATGCCCTATTAAAACAGATTTGATACTTGATTTCTAAATATTTAGGATGCATTCCAAACTGCAGCTTTGTGACTACGCACATCACCTTGTTTTCAGGGGCATGGTCCACCTCTACAGATAGGAGAGGCTACCTCGCGAAACACATACAAAGCGAAATTCTCCACAAAACACAACCCGCTCGCGTTCGACAGTTAACACTGCAGCCCCCTGCATCAACGGGCACGTTGCCGGCACCTCGGCCAGCATGTGCGCGGGTTAGGGCGACGCCGGGGCTCTGAAGGGCGCCCCTGAAGGCTGGCGTGAAGCGCGCTCCGAGAGCCAGCCGAGCACGTGTGCCCTTATTTTTGCGGCGCCTGCTCCGTACAGGATTTCAGGCTTCAGGATGGCTCGCTTAACTCTACATCTAAATAAAATTCATTAGGTGAAGTGTACAGATTAACTGCCACGTTAAACAAGAACTGTTACCGAGATGATAAAGAATAACAGAAGCGCTGCCTAGTGTGTTAACAGGTCGCTTTTCCAAAACAGTGATTTATTCTTCGGCATCATTTCAATATCTGATTTCTGCAAAAAGCTCCTAAAAGCAAGTCCATCAACCTTTACTATAGCCATTAAGAGCCGAAGATCATGCAGATGGAAGAATAATTATTACTATTTTAAAATATTTACAACAATAAAGCCTATTACATTAAATACCTATCAGAGAAATGCTACAAGACAGAAAAAATTAAAATGTTCAACTGTAATCTGTAGTGCAAAATGCTGCCAGTTAGATATGACAACAGGCTGTGGAAGGTTATGTTGATTAGGAACAATCATTATCCTCACTTTAAATATGTACTTTCAAACAATTCAGTCCATAGATTTCCCCCTGCACCCGCCTTTAGTTACTTCTTATATGAAGCCTTAAATTTAAGGCAGTTGATGTTAGGAAGAATGAATCTAGGAGCAGGTAACATATTTTTACTCACTTTAAAAATACGAGTCCTTCTAAGAATAGCAAGCAAATGCTTTCATAAAGTGTTTAAGGAAAGATATCTTTACTTGTATTTCACTAATGTAAAAAAAACCCGGAAATAAATACATACTAACATAACACATAAGACACGAACTGCATGCTTTGTGCTACATACTTCCTTAATAATTACTCACTTTTTTTCAATTCCTTTTGAGACGATTTCCAGTTCAATTGAGGTAACTGAACATTCAATTTAAACTAAAAACAAGGATGTCTCAGTAGTCAGCATGCACGTAAGGGCATTCAAATATCATCCTCCTAGGGTGTCAAGGGTATCCAAGTCAGGCTTATATTCACCACCAAATAGGAAGGAACTAGAATTACCTCACAAGGATGTATCTGGCATAATTCAAACATCTTTGAAATGTGTATCTCTAGTTGCAGAACGGTAAGATTTTATTGCCAACCTTGTGCCATTCAGTATGGTGGGATTTTTGTTTGCTTATTTGTTTTTTAAAGGCGTCCCATCTTCTGGAATCATGCAAATTTGAACTTTGGATAAAAAAAACATACCACCCATGACGGTTACATATGTAAGAGGGAAAAACACAACCCAACACTTTAAAAAAGCAAGTACACCTCAAGTTGTATTTTCTTAATCTAAGTATTTTGGAATCAGTAGTCATTGACTTTACAGAGCTGGTACCAACATAATTTCTTTTCCTTAAATGCAAATAAAAATAGGAAAGAGGGAAGTGACTCTTCTTTTGTTTTTAATTGCTTCCTTCCTGTGGTCTCCTCCCAGCTCCTTCAACATTTTTCTTATATATCGCACCGTGCATTGTGGAGCCCCAGGAGGAGGGCTGCAGGTCAACCAGCCAGTACCTATGAAGATACTTGGAGCTGAATCAGAATGGAAAAACTTGACCCCATTTTAAGCTGCATTTAAGCCCGAAGCGTACAGAAGCAGAGTAAGTAAGCTTGGCCGCTGCTCCTTTTCCACTGGGGACATGCAGGGCCAGGAAAGGAAGCCCGCCACGCTGGCCACCTGCCAGCAGAAGGCTTCCCGCTGCAGTAAGTTAGGGGCCTCTCTTGCTCTCATACCCTAGAAGAAACCCTGCCTAACACTCTGCGAGCACCGTTAGAAAACGGCAGTGCCTCCTTAAGTTTTTCTTATCTTAAAGGATGGGGAGTTACTATTACTCTAGTACTAAATGCCGAAACTGTAAGACTGCGCGTACATCCCCTTTCAACAGGAAATATCCACTCATGTCCTTTCCACTTTTCCCCGCAACGTTAGGAAGTGCTGCTTATGCCTTGTGACTTCTGTTCCACCAAACCATCTCTCCGTCTCTTCTGGCTGAGCTGGAAAGGAGGAGGGGAAAGCTGCGCGCCGAATCACCGGCCCTCGCTTGGGAGCATAATTACGTGTTGCAGCAGGCCTCAGGTTTCCTCAGAGCAGCTCGCTTTCCAAAACACCCACTGGTGAATGCTCAGAGGCAACACAGCCTCAATTAAAGGTATCTTTAAGCCATCTGTTAGATTTGGGAAGATGGCGATTCAAGTCTCCCTGCACAACCCGCAATTCTTTTTGCAATGGGAAACAGCTGTATTCAGGTTGAAAGAAGGTATGTTCCACAACTTGGAAATGCTAAAAGGAAGAACAGACTTTAAAGAGGATTTTTAGCAAGTATAAGGAGCGTGGAATTGTGAAAGGAAAAATTCAGAATCTGGCTAGAGTGTCAGACATTGAAAATACAGCCCAAGGCAAGAGGAAGGGATTAAAAAATGCCTCTTATTCCACAAAGCATTCCAGATACAACTATGGTACTCCATATCATGCCATATGTTAAGAGGATCGTACTGTACTCTACTTGGCACGTACTTAACTTTATGCAGTTTAAGGGCTTTGAAAAACAGTAATTACAGCCTTAGTTAGTTCATCAATAAATTTCTACCAGAATGGGCGGCCTAAGAAATAAATGTAAAACCTCTGGCTCTTAATAGCAAGTGGGAGAATTTGGTTTGGGTAACTGCATATCTATTTTTAAAATTAGCTCTCCGAAATTCAAGGAGATTTTCTTTCTTGAAGAATCTGTTTGTGGGTAAAAGTTAAAGAAACTTTCAGGGAAAATGTTCCTACATTTTGTTGCACAGTAGCTACAGTGTAGCTGAAGAACCAGATTCTGGACTGACGGATTAAATCTGGACTCATCATTTCTCCTGGAGGAAGAAATTTTAATCCTTTACACAGAAAAACCTCCTTAAGGCAGCATTTCATCTTGAATTTTTGATATAAGCATCTGCCAAGAGCTACATTCAACTGTGCTACGTGTCTTAATTCTTTTAGACCTAGCCATAATACTGGGTGAGTTAATAAAAAAATAAAAAGACCACACTGCATCAGAGGAAGGCTTCAGCTGGTTTAGCATCCTGTCACCATCTATGTCCTAAAACACACGGCCAGGGAAGGACCAAGACTAGAGCATGGACAGTGGCACCTCCCCATAATACTCTCCCTGCTTTCAAGAGGCTGACTGAGCCACAGTATCTTTGAATGCAATAACCCTCTAAGGGTTTCTTTTCTATGAACTTATCTGCACAGCTATTTTATTTACACTTGAGGAATGACTAGTATTATGTCTTTATATACTCTTGTCACCAGGAAAGGTATATTTTCTAAGCATGCACAGCTCACTGTACCTCTTCCATCTCATATTTGAAGCTGATTTCATACTCTCTTGCACACTGATTGACTGCTTCTCATAAGTCATACTTCTACACTCTCAAAACACTTTGCTGGAAGGAGTGACAAAAAATTCTCAAAATCACTTAAAAGTCAAAGATGAAAAAGGCTTTATTTGCAAATAGAGGAAGGGACTCAACCTTACAGAAGGCACCTACAAACTGTGATTGCCTTTTGCTGGCAATCACAGTACAAACTAGTCTCCGAAGACTGTTGGTGGTGCACAAAATTCTGCTTTATAGAATAAGGATTTTTCTTGGGACAAATTGTTATTGGTGGTATAACTGTTTTGTTCAGTTATATTTACCCAAAGAGTCTTAGAAATAACTCTCCAAGTCACAAAAGCACAGGAAAGTTTTTGTGTTACTGGGGGGATTGACACAGAATGAATTAACAATTGTGAGAAAACTGCTCAAGAGCTGACACAACCCCAGCTGACCATCTTTAATTCTCAGAGATGACAGCGATCATCCACACACTGGGATGATTCAGAGTCTTAAGGAACCAACACCAAACGGTTCAAGGAGAGATGGTCTAACAAAAGATGCTACTTTTCCTTGCATGCTGTACCTAACTTAAACACTTAGACCATCACAGTTAAGAACCATAATGATATTACAAATTAGTCTTCAATATCAATCTGAAATTCCCTTCACCACATGTGGGCGTTCTTTTCTCTAGCTATGCTAAGTCACTTCTCTGTATATTTGTAGGCATGCTTTTGAAGGAATCATCCCAGTCAACATTTAGCCAAACAGTAGTTATTGTCATCTTCCTTCAATTGGAACCCATTCAGCCTAACCACTTTATTGGTTTCTTTTGGACTCCTTGATATGATCATGCATTTCTTCTTTGAAGAAACTACTAGACTTCAGAGCTCCTTTTTATGACAACCTTTTACTTGGCACAATGCAAAACAAATACTTATACCAGGCCAACAAGTTCCATACCTTTCATGCCATTTTGAAAAGGTCAGTCTAGATCAGTACCTAACTATTTAAAGAATTTTCTTTAATCTTTTTTCTGTAAACGAATTCTCCCTTCACATACGTATCTGCAAAAATGAAGAATTTAATAGTCAAACTACTAGACTTTACTGTGAGATCTCTTACTGATATTTCACAAGTCTGTTACTGAAATAAATTGATCAGAATGTAACTTTTAGTCATATTAATATTTAACTGTAGCATTTTTCTGAAGGTTGAATGGTAACATTAGATTGTCCAAATTCACACTGTGAACCCTCAAACTATCAAGGTGAATGTTTTCACTGGCACTCAGGAGAGAACTTTTTTCTATTACTTTTAAGTGCTGCATAAGAAATCAATTACAATATTGTTATGCAAAACAAGCCCATTCATTCTGTAATAAAGGAATATAAGAAACTTAAATTTACCTTAAGTACCTATGTACTTATGGATAATCACCCTTAAATGACGAATAATAAAATGCATGTCAGGAGACAAAAGGAGCATTCAGTTACTCTCTCCTTATGCCTTCCTATTTGTATAAAGACAGTCACTTATTAACAGGACACATCCCTTAGTGTCCCTAAATTCACCTCCTGTTGAGGTTTAAAAAAAATTTTGGAAGTATCACTTTTAAATTTGCTTCTTATAAAAACTAATTTAGAATGTCTTTTCCCCAAAATTTTAAACAATGAGGACTTTATGAGATTTAGGTTATAGTCCTAACTTTATCATTAACTTTTGTGCCATTTTAGGATTGACAGAGTCCAACGGAATGAGTGAACTCAGTGTTGTACAGGTCTAATCCTACTTTATCTGCATTCAGTTGGCCTGCCAACCTCTGCAAAAATAAACTTACAGATTTACAGAGGTTTTTTTTTAGCTTGATGAAACTCTAGGCTGCAAAGGTATTTCTCAAAGATGCATACCATTTTTCAGCATAATGTCTTCTGCTAATAGTATCTTCTGCATCTTTGATTCACCACATAAACACTTGACCTGTCTTCTGGCCTTACCTATTGTAACAGTATGTAAACTATATTGTGATCTCTGCTAATCTGCACGCTCCTGATTCTCAGTGGGCTTTCTGTTATTAACAATCCAGAAAACTAGCAAAACAGGTGCTTCTGTAACCCACAAGAGATGATGACCTCACAGAATTTTAAATTTGAGCTTCATGGTTTTTTTGCCCTTTATCTTATTTTTCAATTAGGAAGCTTACACTTTCAGACCAAATGTTACCAGGTGAGAGTACCCACAACACTTTCATTGCTCATGTCCCCTAACATGCACATTCATATTAAACACCTAAATAGTCGCAATTAAAATAATCAGCTTACAAAACTTCCTTAGGTAAAAGAAGCATTCTACAACTCATAAACTAAGTTCACTATGAAAAGAGAGCATCAACAGATACTGAAGCCGAAAAGGTCCAGATTCACTGCCAAACTGGACCCAAGACGAGTGCATCACTGTTACCACAGCATTCACAATGGTTGAACTGATTTGCCTTACTTGGGGTTGGGCTGGATTCAAGCATTTCTTAAATGTAGATATTCATATGCTCCGAGAGACAACATTTACCTGAAGCAATTTCAACTCTTGCAAACTAAATGTGAATCCTACTTCTTTTTTTTTTTTTTTCTTGTAATGAACACTATAATGAAAAAGGTGAAAATAATAACTTTAAAGTGTTTTTAATTTCCTGGTGTGTTGTTTGTGATGATTTAATTAATCTACAAGTCAAAGGCAAATTATAATGAAAACTTCTACTTCATTTTAATGCAAATATTTAAGTAGCATTTTTTTTAAAGTTCATTAACATAGCCAAGTACAATCCATTTTTGCAACTGACTTTTTTTTAGTACATACGTGTGTATGATACCGTTCAGTGCCAAGTGGAATTACCATCCTATCAAAAACATTTGCTTTCAAATGAGAAGAATCATTTCAGTAAATTACAGCTACAACCGAGTTTATAAAGTAAAGTTCTACAAGTATTCAGAAAGTTATTAGATGTCCTTATTCCACTTTTGCTATGTTACTTTACCATTCAAGTCCCTTGCTGTTTTGTGTAGCTGCAGATCGAAAATATTATTTATCCATAATAGTCCAGCAACAGTATGTCCAAAATAAAGAAGTTGTTTTTTTCGTGCGCATACACTTTCAATTTTAGTAGCTCTGAAAGTTCTAAAAAAATGAAGTTCAATGAGACAAAAGTTAAATGCAAGACATCAAAAAATGTTAAGCTCTGTTCAGTGTTGCTCTTGCTCGGCTGTTAAATTTGTGGCTAAAAAAAGATTGCATTTTCAGTTCTACTGCAGGCTTTCAAAGTGTAGTTGTGCAATTTGCAAACTGCAATTGGTAAATGAAGCTAAATTTAATTAGCTCAACTTCCTTGCAGATCACATCAAACAGCACTATTTGATGTATTCTGCAAGATGACCGAGTCTCCTCCAGCTGGCCAAGTGTCACAATGAAAAGGCATCTATACTTATTTCTGGGAACAGAAATGAGCTGTTTTAAGTGGAGCTTTTCTTCCATTTTCTGAGGCTGCACTGCTCTGACCTTCCCAAAATCAATCCTTTGCGGATTAACATGTAAAGCAGTGTCGAATTAATTTCAGAAAGCGAATATGAGATCAGCCTGGGATCATACAAAACATCTAACTCCTAAATACACTAATGCTTCTAGCCGCTCAATGAGAAGCTGTCAATAAAAAGAGGGAGGGGGTAGTTAGAGGGATTTGAAGCGTGGAGCAATCTATCAGGCTAGTTAGAGCTTTGCCTACTTCTGTGGCATGGCTAATGCATTCCTCTAGAAGTTAATCCTATTTCTAAAGACCCTCCCGTGAGGAGCGCATAGGCCGTGCCGAATGAGAACTAAAATGCATTAAAATTCTCAACAACGTCACCAAAAGGCATACGATTAGACGCTGCGAGTCGACAATAAGATGGTTCATTAGAAGTGCAAGGTCTTAAAGGGACAACTTTCCTTACAATATGTCGCATAGAAAATACTCACCACATCTTTTGTGATGCACCTGCAGACAGTATCATTTGCTATGAAAAACTTAAGAATTCAAATAAATAAAATTAAGCCTGTATTAACGTTCCTTCTTTGTAAGCAGGAATTGTCACAGTTTCCGTAACATTTCAAACCCACTATAAAAGAGGACGGTCAAATCTGATTTAGATAAATATTTACATACAGAACTTATTTAGTATCTGTTACAACGACAGCGTGCAAGAAAATATGTTTGGACTATCTGTTTTTTTGTATTTCAACAAGAAATAAAAGCAGATGATTAAGCTACTACCTGAAAACTCTGCACTTCTAACATGCCCATGTTGAGTTTTACCAGTGCTCAACCCCTTGCCAACTGCATGTTTGGGCTGCAAGCCATGATGCAGTTAAGCAATTTTTTAGAAATTTAAACTGAATCCTGTACCACAGTCAACCAGTTTAAGCATGCACAAGTTACACTGCAAGGAAACCTCTGAACAGTCTACTTATCGTCAAGGTACCTTCTGCTGTGGGGACAAGAACACCGAAAGTCTTGAAAAAGGCCAGCAGCAGAATCTTTCATCAGTAAAGACTGGAATCGCAAGAAAATAGAGACATATTTTATATGAGAGGGTAAATCTTACTAATTATGAGAGTGGGTTGGAATTAGGTCCCTTGCATTTAGATTATGCCAGTCTAAATTATCTTTATGAGACAAAATTATTGATTTGCAGGCGAGAGGAATACCAAAAGGCAGTAAAACTTTGTTCAGAGTGGCTGCCTGAACAACAGAGTGGCTGCCAGAGGTTGGGGTGTGATCAGGAGACCCTGACTGCACAGAACATGATCTGCAAATCTGGAACCTTTTGCTGTTCTCACCCTGTAAGAGATAACA
This sequence comes from Nothocercus julius, assembly GCA_013398735.1. NCBI lineage: Eukaryota > Metazoa > Chordata > Aves > Tinamiformes > Tinamidae > Nothocercus > Nothocercus julius. The sequence continues at coordinate 4,703,536 of VZSV01000053.1, forward strand.
GAAGTACACTAAAAACCGGAGCAGCAGGGTCAGTGATATCCAGTTAAAGAAAGTCTCTTGATAAGGCAGTATACTAGGCACAAAGCATTTTGAAAGCAGCATTGAAAGGCTTACATTTAAAGCACCGCTCTAGTGTGCTTTTACAAAAACAAGGTATTTCTAAAAATACCTTGTTTTCATTCAACATAACTGGTCTTTACATACGCACCATAAACTCTACTTCTCTGATGCACACACACAAAAAATCTATTATTTTTTTATTTCTCAAAGCTTAAAAAGTGCCATAGTATCTCCTGGATCACACAAGCACATTACTGCTACTGAAAGCTAACAGATCTCACACAACTTATTACCACTGGTGAGCTATACTTCACATGGAATAGTACTTGATCCTCACATCCCAGAATAAACCTGAGCGTTGCCAGCTAGAAAAGTCTCATTTCATTTGTAACCTGATAAAATCTGACATTGAGCAAGTCAAGCAGAACTGGCGGAGCTGTGTGCCATTCTCACAGCCTCATTTGTCACACTCATCATGCGCACGTCCCATCCAGAGCAGCGTGATTTTCTCAGCACCACAGAGCAAGAGGTAAGGTCTAGCTGTCTGCAGGATGCCTTAAATTCAGAGAAGGAATGGAATTCAGCTTTTCAGGCCAAAAGACTCTGTCAAAAAAAACAAAATTATGACTGTCTGCAACCAAATCTCAGTTAGCTGTTTATTAGTCAGCACTATCGCAATACTTTGCTCACATCTAAGGGTAAATAAGCCCTAAATAAAAGGTGCAAAAATATGAGCAGTTGAGTAGAGAGCAGCTCGCAGCCTCACAAAGGGGTCAGGGATTTTGGGCTACCACTTTCTTGCTTGCAGTTGGGTCTGCTTTAGTGATAGATTCTTGCAACCCGCACACATGCACCATCCTGAAGACTCTTTAATAACAGATGGAAAAACAAAACCAATATTTTCCATTATTTCTGAATACCACAAATTGACCTACTTACAGATGCAAAAAAGTCGTAACACATTTTTCTTCCCTCACCAAAAGTTACATTCATTTAGCTTTTCAAAAAAGAGAACTAAAGGGATAGTGAAATACTGACATGCTGACGATAAAATGCTACACACCCTAAAAACACAGGAAATGACCCAAATGCAGTTTCCACTATACAATGGACGGGCACACGTTTGCCTGCTTTTAAGGGATAAAGCTTCAGCTCAAGAAAAGAACTAGATCATAAGAAATGGCTAAGAAAAATGTCCATTAAAAAACAGTCAAGTGAAAGTAAAAAATAAATCAGATGCTAATTCAGTACTCAGTATTGCAACTAAAAGCTAAAGACTGACTTTTCATTTAAAATAATACTGCTAAACAGGCCTTAACACACATTTCCACCTCATAAATAATGCAATGACTTTCTGACATTAAGAGCAATAGGACTCTTTAAAAAGTCAAAAAAGAGATAGAATTCACTAATTTTAAAACTTCTCTTATAGAAACAAAGACAACATCACAGAAGCTAGCTAAGCAATACACAGCATTTCCAGTTGTTATACTGGCAATGTATTTTCATGTACTAATTATTAAATTATGGAATTAAATTAAATTACACTATGAAAGAAAAAGTTACGCTGCTATTGTGTAGGTAAATGGTACACTGATTAACAGTATATAGCGAGACTGGAAAATAATGCCCACAGCAACATGTAGGGTAATGTTATTCCCAGACAGATAGATATATCCCTTGGTACAGAAAACCAAAATAATTCTTATTTTTACTCTCTTAATTTTTCTGTGGAAAAGTAAATCTATACTATAGAAAAAGGCATGTAGACAATGGTGATATCACAATTTTAAGGCTCACTTTTTTTGCAACACCTGCCATTTTACACTTACTTTCCCATGCCAGAATATCAATTTTTATCAGGTTACGAAGTTAAGCCAGTTATAGGAAATAAACTGCTACTGTCACAGTAAAGAAGAGGGTCATTACATCCTAGGAAGGGTAACAGCTATTGAAATGCATTTGGTAAAAGCATCTCACAATTTCAAAAGGAATCAGACAAGACGCTATATAGTTTATCAAGGAAATTTATTTTTTTACCATGTCTAGCAGAGATATTGCCAATTTCTTTATTATTTTGATAGCTGCATGCAGCTTCTTTGAAAAATACATGCTTATCTTTTAAGATATTAGCACGTAGGACTTCCTAGCATTATACAATATGGGGAAAGAGTCGATGACAGAACACATTCATGTAACGATAGTCTGTTCCAATTGCAAAAACAAGAGAAAAAAAGGAAGTTGAAGAGAGAACTGAGTTTAAATACTATGACTTTCCCTATAATAAAATCAGCTATAAGCTTCCTAATTTACATTGCTATTTGATGCCATTAGCCCACCTTATTACAAGGTTAAGCGAAAATTTCCCGTTGGAATCAGATAACCTTGAAGGTCAAACAACCAGAAATGGCTACATTTCAAAATTCCCCTCTATTAGAGCTTTCTAATACCACAAGAAGGTGATTAGCCAAAGATATCACCTACTGCTATCAGAAAAGAAAACATGACCGAAAGAAATGCAAGAAGGCTCTCTCAAAGGGCAGTCTGCCTTGCTCCATCATTACTGCAAATAATGCATGTAAGTATACAAAGCAAAAAAAGATGGTTTCTGACTAGCATGCTGAAAATTAAGCCGCAAACCAAGGAGGCACTAATACAAGGTATTAACCCAAAGCCAGGGGAGCTCAAATAAGTCTTTTGGCAAATTAGTTAGAAACGATCAGACAGTGAGGTCCCACACTTGAAGATATTAGAGCACACAGAGGAGGAGATTCCTCACTTCCTTCTCTACTCTGCTTGCAGCACTCGTGCTGCTCGCCGCTGAGGAGTGCCAATAAGGGAAACAGTTGAGCTGAACTGCTAAAAGGCTCTAACGTTTGACTTCAATCTGCACCAAAATGCTACTGAATTCTGACCCTTATCATCAAACTAAGCCAGCTGTTTTCCTTGCTGTTTAAATTATTTTTGTGGCTATTAGAGCATCTATATTAAACTCTGAAGGGGGGGGAGGGGGGATTCTCAGAGATACAGTGAAAAATCTCCACATTCATGAGTAAACTGTTGAAGGACTGTCGTTCACTTCCGAATATGCACAGGCAACACTCACCTCATGATCACAGAGGCAGTTTTTAAGACACATTCATAATTCATATGAGTTGGATAAGTTTCCATTTCCGCAGGTGCACAGCTCTAATTTTGTTTTTAACTTAGCCACATATAAAGAACAGGAGAAGATTTAACTGCCTTTTAACCTTAAACTTAAGAAATCTTTAATATCCTAACATAAGCAGCACAGCAGAAGACAAAAGACATCAATTTGAACCAATTATACCAGTATGAAAACCAAACAGAGCAGCTTGTGCATTCGCATTGTACCAGGGCACACGAAGCCTACGTAGACAGTCATTAGCCACCTGATCCTAAGCCCTGGATCCACCCAGCCCACGTACTTACTAGGTACACGAATTTTGCAAGACACAGAACATGACCCCCTCACTTGCCTAAAAGAATACATGAGTTCAAGCATTTCGCTCTACAGACAACATTTGCAAACATATTTTTATTATAACACAGCCAAGTGAATGATCAAAATCCTTTCTGTTCAGGATTCTTTAATTCAAAGCTGATATCAAAACACTACCATCGTCTAAACGTGCACTTTAAGCTCTGCAGCAAGAATGGCATCTATGGACTTGCTTACACTTTTCTTTCATTTCAAGTCATTTCAAGACAGACAGATGTTCAACAGGATCTAGAAAATGCTGTTTGATGGATTGAAAAGCATTTCTTTAAGTGGATTAAAAGACTACAAGAGTCAAGATGTTTCTATTTGTGCTCCACACAATTATGCTCTTTAAAGAGACTGTGTTAAAAGTGTTACCATGGTGTCTATATTCTAAGGTTACATGTTGACAAGTATGTCATTAAAAAACAAGCAGACACTTCAGTGAGAATCTGCTCCTGAACAGCAGAGTTGAGTAGTTTTCGAAAGATTGTTTTGATCATGGGTTCACCATTCAGTGCTTATCTACTTCAAACAGCAATTGTAAAAGGGTACTTCTTTTCCCCATGTGATAGTATAAATCATAGTAAAGTGGAGTCAGCTTTTTAACTGCTTGTACACATTGCTTTTTAATAATCGAGTATCAACAAGAAAATGTATCCAATTCATTGTATCACTTCCACTGACTTAAATGCATGCCATGACTTCAGCTCTTAGAAAAGAACAAAAACTTTTCTGGGTTTTAGCATCCAGCCCTGTAAATTAGCAAATGCTTCCAAGGAGATGACAGTGAGTCTGTATTTGTAGATTAAATACATTTTTTATGCACTTAACAATCCCTCTGTCAAAGCCGCAAATGAAGATTCATTATTATTTGTTACATGTTGAAACCTACACTAGTTCTAAGGACAAAACAGAATTAAATATAATATAATACATAATCCATCTAATGCTGTCCATGTAATGCTACATATGCCAAGAAGCTTGAAATTGTATCAGGCCCTTGACTATGAAAATCCAGAGTGTTTATACTTCAAGTTAACCACACGGAGAGTGTTTGGAAAGGAAGGATGCTCTTTTCATTGACATTCATGCACCTGTTAAATCAAAAGAAAAGAGAACCACCCTTGCTTTACTAAGATGCTTACTCTGAGTTAGTTAACTTGAGTTATACACATATATCCCCATAAATATATATATTTATATATATGTATTTTAGCAGTGACAATACCAACATCTATAGCTGACTCTCCTATGTCTTCACTGTCATGTTCATCTGCTGGGGAAATTTTCTGTTCAATACATTAAGAGCTGGTAAAGAAACAACTTACATAACTTACTATATCTAATTCTACAACATATTGCATGTTGTGTTTAAGGGCACTCAGAGCCTTATGGAATAAACAGAATTATGAAATAAATAGCATATACGGGATGTGTTAATTTAAGCACTTGAGTCTGCATCCCCTTCAGAGTTTTAGATTTAAAAGTTTATATATAAATAATTGCTTAAAAAGTTATTTATTAAAAAAGAGAACAAAATAAATTCCCAATATATTTAACAACATGTGCAGCAGATAAGGATTTAATGGCATTGCTGGCCTAAATTCTGATCCCCTGAAAGTTCACTTTCTTTCCTTCAGGTAAACTGCCAGACCAAGCAAGAACCTCTTTGAAGTTCCCGCACAGCCTTGTTCCAGTTTATGTGGCTAAGGCAGATTAGAGGCCTTCCTAATTTACCCCTTCTCTCTTCTTCTGTGTCTACCATACATTTTGTTCCAGGGTGCAGTGCATGATTAGCTGCTTGATCCAGCCACCACACCAATGCAGCCCAGACCATCCACTCATCTGCTTCCCACATGGTCCGGTACAGCCAGGACGCCCAAACGTGACCACTCAAGGCCAAATACTGGGGTTGGGGTTGGTGGACCTTTGGTTTGGAAGAGAAATGGGTAGAAACCCGGGAAAATAACACATTGAGCTCTTGTCCTGTTATTCACAACCTACTCTCCAAAGAGATCAGGAAATGATAACTTCTTACCTACTGCACAAGTAGACAAATAAAACCTACTGCTATTTTGTCCCACGTTACATTCGGTATCATAGTTAGCAATTCACATCGTATCATTACTAGAATCAATCACTGCAATTCTATAACCAGGACAACATTATATTATTATGCTTCCCATACCTTGCACATATGTCTGTATAAAATGTAATATATGACATCCTAATGTATATCTAACAACCATTATGCCGAGCTTATTAATTCATTAGCTAAGAGCAACATCTTCAGTTATGCAGAGAAAACAAACTGCTTTGTGTCCTTTCCTTCCCATGAACACCTTAATGGATAAGAAAGTGTTTTTCTGCACCCTAAAAAATCAAATTCTATATCAGCAGGGATTGTATCAACAAATATCAATGTAAATTTTAAAATGGATTAACAGGTGAAGATTTAAAGTACATTAGCATTGATCTCCAGCATAAAATAGTTGTGATCAATAAATAAGCTAATCTGTAAATTTGATTAATTGAGTAAATCCTCTTTGCTAAAGTATTCCATAAGCATAATTTACAGATACGATAAGAGGAAATACAGCAATATCAGTTAAAAAAAAATCACACCTCTAACCTACAGAATAAAATGTGTAAAACTGTTAAGACGAAATCTTAGTATTGAAGGTGAGCCACTAAATTTGGAGCATGTGAGTACCAGTAATTGGTATTAATTGAAGTATGAAAATGACAGGCAGTGAGATAATATATTTAATGAAAAGAAATGAGAATATGTAATTAATAGTAGAGTGATTTTTTTTTCTGTCTGTAGCTAACACCATTTTATAGGGAAGTTAAAAGACATCCAAACTTCCAGTTCTATCTGTAGATGCAAGATATTTTATGGGTCTTGTTGAAACAGCTGCATTTCAAACAGCATAAATGAAGACAGTGAAATGCTGGGTACTAATTTAAGGATATCTAAGACAACTCCACATGCTTCATGAGCTAAAGGAGAACTCCTTCCAATTCCTCTTTTGTTCTCCTCTGAACTCCAGCTGGGAGAAAACACCATTGATTTTCTAGGTGGTCATTCCTACAAACTCCTAAACAACCGAATTCAGTGGCCTTGAGAGGCATCAGAATCTATTGCACTGAGCGGTAAAAAAAACTGTCATGACATTCAAGATCCTTTTACATAGTGAAACACTTGAATACTTGGGGAAAAAAATATCTTTTGTCATTCCCCTGATGGAAATAAACTAGTTATAGTATCAAAACCCAATACAAGCTGACTAACAGAAATCAACTCAATATTCAATCAACTCAATAGGCAACTATTTATTCACCCGGGCTCCAGCTCCATTGAGAGGCCTCCAACAGGCAGCCGAAGCGCCCGGCTGGACGAGAGGCCTCCTCTGGCAGCAGCCACGGGCAGGGAAGCCCCTCGTCCCACTAGGGCTGTGTGACCGGCGGGTTTGGTTGCAGCCTGGCCCCCCAGGAAGGGACCTGGGAGACTGTTGTTTTCATGCTACAATCACAGAGCAACTCTGAAAATCGTAACAACTACATACGAACGCGGCAGGGTGCTTACTGAAGATTTCAGCGCAATGTTTAAAATGTTTAGCCACATTAGGTAATTTCTAAAGACAGACAACGGAGCATGCCGGCTGCCATGTCCCCTGCCAAGTTCCGTTGGAAGTGGAATTCAAATAATGGCGGTATAAGCCTTTCTTTCAGAGATTTGCAATAGAAGAGGGAATTCAGCCTTACCTTAGCGAACGGATGCTGCTACAACTCTTTGAAAAAACCTCCCCACATCTTTGACAGAACATAATAAGATATTTTAAAGTCCCATTTTTCCTTCCAGCAAAACTAGAACATATGAGAATAACTAAGTATTAGTAAGATCAACAGAGGTCAAACCCAAAGAAGCGAATGGTAATTTTTACACATTGAAAGGGCTGTTTTCTCACAGAAGTATAATTTTAGGGAAATTTGCAAGTCAACTGCAATCATGAACATTTTGTCAAACTATATAATGAATGCTACTGTTTTCCATACTGCCTGTATGAAACCATGAAATTCTATACATTCAGTCAGACTTTCTCCTAGGTACACTCAAGATTCCTGCTTATTCCCTCTACAGCAATTTTTTTTGTTTGCTTTGGTTTCTTTAAGAATAGCAGCAACATATAAATTAGAAAAAAAAATATGCTAGGGTGTCTCCTGAAATACCAAAAGCAAATTTTACCAACAGCACATACACTATTCTTACTGACGTACTTCACTGTCTCACAACTTCTAAACATAGTATCTCACTTCGTATGTCTTGCTTCAGGGGAAAAGAACAGTCAGGTTATTAGTTCATGTCCCTTGACTTGAGGGCTTTGTAAATTTATAAAGTAAAGTTGATTGCAATGGGACCTGAGCCCATCTTCTTTTCAAAAAGCATTATACTGAAGAATGTTTGTGAAGAGTAAATACCAGTTTTCTCCCAAGAGCTTATCTTTTCTTTTTTTCTTTTCTTTTTTTTTTTTAAGCAGCCCAGTTAGCTATAATTCAGCTTGCAAATGCAGTAAAACAAATCCTTAGTGATTTCATCAGTACATACTGCTATGTTACCAATACTTTTGATTTCATTACAGGATGGGCAATATTTCTAAACTTCAGTACTTCAGATATCAGAACAGGTCACTAAGTCACTAAAAACAAGTCACTAAAAAAAGGAGAGGCAGTAAATCATAAGATGGAAAAGAAAAAAAAATGCATTATTTCAAAATAAAGTGGTTTAATACATACACCCCTAAACCAGCTCATATCAGTAACCGCACACTAGTTACCACCATACTACATATACTGAAAAACAACCGGGGAGATGGATTCAGCACTGGTTAATTTTATGCTGATCACTGTCATTCCATTAAGATAAACAGATGGGACCCCCGATTCAAGTCCAAATGCAACCATAGCCTGGAGAGGCCGTGCAGAGCTTGTTTGGGCAGAGCTGTCTCTATCATTCATTACACTGGCACTGACCCGAGAGATCAGGATGTCCAACCCCACAGCTGTGCCCAGCTCCCTGCCCACTTCCACCTTGGCACCCCCTATTCACTCCTGGGGGGAGCTCAGCATTCAGACTTGGTATCGGACATATATATCATCAATAAATACATACTATATTGTATATGTAGCATTATACATTGCAGTATACAGTATACATTGCAGTATACATTGCAATTATACATATTATACTATAGTACAATTATTAGTACATATATGGAAATGTGATCATTCTCACCGATAGCGTCTAACCAAAAAAGCAAGTTCAATATTCACTGACACTTTTTTAACCTTAAAAAAGGGGGCGAATTTAGTCCAGGAATGTGTTCCTTTTATGTTAGCATAGCACAAGCTGCCATTTATTAATGGCATTTGTACAAGCTAAATAAGGAAACATTTGATAAATCCTAGTGGAATTATAACACACATTTCTGCAAGAAATTTGTTTGTTGCTTTAAAAGCTGATGATCTTTGCAGAGGACTGACATTTAGAACGAGTTCCATTACAGTGTTACAAGTGCCAAGGACACGCTCAAATGAATGTGAAGTATCAACTGCAAAACAGTTTCCCAATAATCCCTAGGAGTGCGACTGACTTTTTTAGGGCCTTCAGGCTTCTAGAGCCCTTGGGCACATCTGTACCCTCTCCCTCCTTCAAGGTGACAGCTGAAAGCTGAGCATTTTTATCCAAGTGTCGCACTGAGTTCTACCTTGGCAAAAAACACTGGAGATTTCACAAGATAAAACTTTCTGGCTTTATTTGCTGTCTGAGAATGCTTTTTATTTGCCAAATTTGATTAAGCTTAGGTTAACCTACTTCAAAACAGAAGGCTGACAAAAGTGCACAAGTAAAAAAGTAACACTTCGAAACAAAGCAATAACAAACAAAGCAAAATGTTTGACAAACCAAGGTACACACATCACTGGCTGGCTCAGTACTGCGACTATCACTGCTTTCGAGAAGGTACCTTAATCAGACTGCAGCGACATGGGAAGTTGCTCACAGTAGTAACTGTGCAGTTCCTCAGTTTCATAACCCTAAGCATCAATGAAAATACCTCCACCACAGGAAAGAAGTGATCTGTAGAAGTGCTTCTATCAACTGGTTTTTCATAACCGTGTTTGCTACTTCTACATTTGTCTGGGTAAACGATGAACAAACGTCTCCCTTACTGTTCCTCAAACCGACTTCCTTCTGGCATTTTGAAGGAAAACCTGTTTCATTACTATTCCTGTAATTTCAGGTTCACATAAAGAATAGAATGCAAACTGCTTTTCATTTTACACTTGGAAAGAAAAGGAAACTAGACAGAGATTATGTGAGTTTGGGATTTTTTTTTTTTTTTTTGGAAGTAACAGTACATCTGCACAGTCATTACAGAGGCTGAGTTCAGAAGTTCTGGAAAACAAGAAGCTTCATGAGAACCAACTCACTAAAACAGTCTGGAAACTGGTGTTGCTAAAAATAAAATAGGGAGGATATTCTTTTATTCTTGTCTTAATTTAGCACGACGATGGATGTGACACTTCAAGAACCCCCTTTCCTGAATTCCTTGTACCCATCCTCCTTCCCTCGCTCCCAGGCAGTACTCTGCCCTGCCTGTACCTGTAGCACTGAGAAATGTTATAGCTCACGTCCCTTATATTGAAACAGTCCATATAACGCAGTGCTCGTTTCAGAGGTTTGAAAAGACATGGGGGATGCTTTAGAAAGCTCCTGTACTTTGTAAAAGCCAGCGGCTGCCTGAGGAACAAGCAGAGCCCTTCCAGAAAGTTTCTTCTCTTTGGAAAAGGGGCTCTTACTCTGTCAGCGACTTATCTCCAGCAAAGTCCACAGGGAAACGAGTGCCGTGGAAATTTGGTATTGGCAGCTTTGCACGGCTCCCCCCCCAGGCGCATTTTCCATATTACATTTTATAAAGTAGGAGTTAAAGAATAACTTTCAAATTGTAGTTTATATATAAGGAAAACAAAAAAGACGCTGTGATAGCTATGCGGGCTGGCAACCAACACAAGGTTAAAGCTGAACCTTTACCCTCACAGACTGTCATAACAATTTCTTTGAAAGGACTGCTGTATAAATTGCACACGCAGACAGGTTCTGGTGCTCTCATGTACATGGAAACTATGTCACACAAAGGAGCTCGAAGGGGCAAATGACACCAGCTGTTTGCAACAAAGTTTAAGATTTTCTTCACTCTTCCTTTTTTTTTTTTATCGCTTGAAACACACCTTCTATCATGCACATGAGCAGCACAAATGGACGAGCACTATGTAAAGTTGCAGTTACACACAGTATTTCATACTTTTTTTTTTCCCCCCCATTCACTGAGTTTTGCCTAGTGTTAGTGGACATATTGATACTATACTGCCTTTTCCCATACTTCACAGGGAAGAACTATTAAATTATGCTGCATATGGTGGGAAAAGTTTGCTCTTTACAAAAGCAACGTTGCAGAATTTGTTAAAACAAAAGTGCCAATAATATTTGGCTTTAATACCTGAGGGAGAAACACGATCATCTGCAGCAGCGGGAGAGATGCATGCGCTAGGTGCTCTACTAATTACGGCTGCTTTGGTGGGCAGTATCACTGGCCAAACAGATGGTAAGGACCTATTAACAAAAGTTTTTCAAACATCTGCTTACAATTTTAAGGCAATTGTAAATACAGCACAGAAGGTCAATTGGGCTCATTAAGGTCTATGTGCAAATCTACTGCTGCAGGTTTCTTTTTAGCTAATACTGGCTCTTTTTTTTTAACACAGGAAATGGAGTTTAATAGCAACTTGTGTCAATTTTGATTGTGATTTCATACAACAACAAACAACAATCGCCTGCCCTGTGCTTCCCAAATAACCCATTTTCCTTCCTCTTTTTCCTCCCTACCTACAGCACACTGCCATGCTCCTCCGAGGTGCAGCACAAGGCGGAGGAAAGTTTGTAAATTAGGCAATTACAGCAAAATGATTGATTTTACTTTTAAAAACCAATTATGTACCCAGTGAGGAAAGCCTCATCCATTGGACCAAAGACAAATGAGTCCTGATTCCAAGGTGCAGTTGAGACATGCAAATCAGCCTCATCAACTGCAACCGCGCGCCCCTGGAAGGGTTGGGATGAGAACACAGACGATCAAGTGAGTCTCCAACATTTCACTGACTGGAAATACTCTCAAACCCTTTCCCTCAGACTCCAACAACCCAGTGCAAATTAAGGGGTTTCTGCTGACCTGCTCAAGACACGATCTCCTGACCATAATTCCAGAGAATTCCAGAAACAACTGGAGGCGGCCGAACCGTTCCTATTCCAGCCGTTGGGTAGTGCTCCAAAAGGCAGTAACGGTAACTCCTACAGGAGTTTCCAAGTTTGTTTCTTCGAGAAGACACCCACTTTAATGTGTAACCCCGTAGCACACAGCTTGAACTAACCAGGTGGCTTTGTGCTCAACCCAATCTGTAACCCTCAGCCAAGAGGTGAAAAGGGCCCAAGTACAAGCAGTAACGGGCTGCTGAAAAACTTAACTTGCTTCTCATCCAGAGATGTAGTGGTTATAGACGTGAAAAGCTCCATGTAATGCATAAACCCTTAAGATTTGAGTGACGTAGAGGTCCACGAGTACTAACCCAACAGTCTGCATTCATATAATCAAGCTCATAAATTAACTGGTAAGTGATGATTTACTAAAAAGCAAATACTAGATTTTAAGCTAAAACTCTGTAATATTCTGACAAAGAAATATCGTATGAGTAATTTTAAAGCACAATTCTGTTACTACCTGTTCCAATTCACTACAGGCAAATTAATGGCTCTACAGGAAAACTGGATGTGAAAGCTTCTGAACTTTGTGGCTTGCACAAAATGTGGAGAAGTTTCTTCTTTATGCCCTTTGCAGCACATTTTGCAGCAAATCCAGTCTAGGAAGTTTGCACGAGACACCACCTTCTACCATCAGTGTACTAGAAGTACCCAGTCAAAACCATTAAAAATAAATTAAGTATATTATAGATGAAAGTGTAAAATTTGTAGAAGTTCTTTATATTTGCAACCTTGGAGCTGTGTTCATATAGATCTGAAAAAGTAATGTAAGTCCTTCTTGTCCAAACAACAGCTAAATCTGAAGGCAAACATCAGAGCTCTCAGAAAACATTCCCATCAATAAAGACTTGTCTTTACTCAGCTTGGCCCAATATTGCCTGCTTTAAAAACTTATCACCCTATCCATCTTCACTGTGACTTACTAGAAAGGATATTTTCAATGTCTTAAGAATTTTTTCCAAGCCATTTTTCCTTCATGTAGCATTTATAAGAGTCTAAATGGACTGTGGATTACTTTATTTCTTGTACAGGAAGTGGGTAGCTTAATTTTGAAGCGCTGAGGAGTCTGGAGATTACCACTGATAATCTGTAAACTAATTTTTCTTTATTTCTATATTTTTAAAGAAGCTTTGAGTTAAATGCAACTAAACAGAATGTCATTAATTATCTTTGAGACTGAATAGGTAAAGTTAACATTACTCATTATAAAAATCCACCGCTCCACAGAGAGGCAATTCCAGAGACTGCAGATACACAGCATCCCCAAAAGGAAAAATCCTAGTAACACAAATTACCCAGCTCCCATTTTTTTTCCCTCAAAATTTTAACCATTTAAAACTGATTGGATTCACAGTGCAAAGGTGATTTTAATGGCCCAACTTGCTCTTAGTGATCTGCTCAGGGTATTTTTCTTGACTGGAGGAGTGAAGGAGGATTGAAAAGAGAGGGAAAGAAATAACATTTGCTAATAAAAACAGAATAAGGGGCATCTATACATAAAGACTCACACAGAACAGTACCAAAGTTATCACTACCACTTCCAGAAAGTTTCCAGTTTCAATATTGATCCAGCCTAGGCTTATGCAACTTAAAACGGGATGCCAAAGAAGGTAGACTACTTGTATTTTACTAGGAGTTAAACAATAATAAAAAAAAATCTCTCTCTTCAATATGCCACATATTTTAATTGGATTTTATTCAGGACCACTTAATTAAAAAAAATTATAAACTTCTAAAGCAAATCCCAGGAATCCCAAAGAAACTGCATGTGGGAATTGCATGGATTTAAACGGCAAAAGAAAACAACACAAAGACAATACTGACGATGAAAGGATTTGTTCTAGCTGAAGAGGACATAAAAGATGAAGTTCTACAAAGACCATTAAATATTCACCAGCTCATTGCAAATTACACTAAACACTTGGTAGAGAAATATTTGGCAGATGTCAGCAATATGTAGGCCAAATATGTTACTTACATTGAAGGATAATGTAACTACTGAAAGGGTTTGTTTTGGAACGATTTCTATAGCGCAAAAATAATCTGGCCTTGTCTCCTGGCAGGGCTGGATTTACCAAGGAAGAAACAAGAGAGAACCATGACTACTTATGTGACAAATCCACATTTTTGCCATTTAGACACTTAATATCACTCCTGAAATAATACATTATATACAAATTTGAATATTAAAACATCCATTTTTAAAAAGATTGCAATACTTCTTTAAAAGCTAAAATATTTATGTAACCTCTTGTTTTAGCAGGTCTAGTATATACACTACTCTAGCACACAACTAATTTCTTTCTAATGTTAAAATCTTCCATTTGGATTTTCCTCTTCCACTATTATCTTTTGCAGGTTTGAAAATACATTCCTAAGTGTGATTTACAGAGTTGAAACGTAACCTACACTCAGTGAAACCCATGCGATTTTTTTCTCCCCTTGAACTGCAAGTAGACTGAAGCTTTAGCTGAAGCACACAGGTTCACCCACCAGTTACTAGATAACTTAAACATGTAATGTTAAAATTAATGTACTGTTAGGTTCCACTCAAGGAAAACTATCCTTAAAGACAAGACAGAAAGGAAGGTATCTGGTTGTAATTAGGACAGATATCCTTGGCATAATGGACCAGTTTGTTAGTAAGTCTCATTGCCAGGTACAGCTTTTGGATTTCTTTTTGGGCACGTGAAGTTCCTAGAAGCAGGACTGCAGCTCCACAAGGCCCTAGGACTGAGCGCTAAGACTCCGGGCACTAAGACTTCAGGATCCCAGCAAGCAGAAAGCAGCCCTCGAGAGTCATTCCCAAAGCTGCTTTCACCGGTGAACTCAGGTGTCAGTAGAGGTAACGAGGGCCACCAGACACAATGCCCGAGCTAGCTCGGAGCAGGAATCCATGCCGAACCAGGGGTTATAACGTGCTACATCAGTGTTCTAGCTCAGAGAATCAATACGGCCTTTGTATCGAGACTGATTTCACTGGATGCTTTATGCTAGATGAAACATATACCCTTGTGGTGGTATTTTGACTAGGAAAGCTAGCCAAGGTCTCTATTTACGCACTCTTATCTTGTTATATCTTTGCTCAAAATCTCTAGTTTATTTTTCTTCCCCCCCTGCTTCTCTGCTTTAGTGTCAGCACAGCATCAATACCAACAGCAGGCTTAACAATAGCTAAATATAAACATTTAAAATACAGCATCCACCATAAAGGGATAACACAGTTTTGCTCTGTTTCTGTTTTTTTAAATGAAGTAACTGGATTTTTTTTCCCTTGCTTTTGTCACCTACGCAGCTACCATGTTACATGCAGCTTTTAGGAGACATCTAATGGAAGTTATTAATGTCTCATTTCAGTGCTACTATCATCATTTTAAAATGGCATGGCTCTAATCCAACTAAAAGGAATTCCTCTCGACAGCCCTGGTCCTCTGCTTATTAAATGGTAGCAAGAGTATAAGCTTCTGAAATCAAACTTCTTATCTATGATCTACCCAGAGGTGGCACAACTAAGGGAAATTTCCATTGTCTGATACAAACCTATGCACCAAGTGGCAAACCCGGGAGATACGAGGCTCGCTAATAGCTTGGTGTTTGGGCAGTCATTATACTTTGCGAAACCGGGTGGAGAGGGAAGAATATTTGGGGTTTTCCCCACAGAGGCAACACAGACACTCTTCTTCCTGCCCCCCAGGGCACACAGACCTTCACTCTCATCTACCTTAGTGTCTGCTCTGCTCCAAGCTCAAGGCCTCAGAGCAAACTCACCTGCCAACAGCGCTGCTAAGCTAAGTGCAGTGCAAACTTCCAGGTGATAGTCTCTGCAGGTTATGAGTCAGGCTCCCAAGCAGAAATACAGGCACTTTCAGACACGCAACAACTTGCGGATATTACAGCCCAGGAATCTCCTCTGGGAAAAGATCAGCAAGCGGACAAAACATCTTCCAAAGCAAAGATGAACTTCTGCTGAGAAACAAACGTAATTTCAGGTCGTGAAAGAGGCCCTCCTATGTGACGTTCCCCAGAAGACTGCCGGTGCTCCTGTCATAGTAAACGAGCAACAACTATCACCCATCGAACTTTAAATGGTCTATCAGGAGTAACAGTGAGTGGAAAGGAAATCTTGCATCCCTAGCAAAACAAATCCATAAACCACCCACATGAACCAGCACTTACCCTACGCAGTGAAAATGAACTAGTGGTCTATAGTCATCCAGTCACCTAACCACAGTAAGGAAATATTGTTTCCTCTGAGGAATTCTCTCTCAAGGTCTCTGTTTAAGCACTTCATACTTCCATAATTCTGTCATAAGTACTTGGCAGAAGCTGTAACACAAACATAACGAACGGCAACCCTTACCAGATTACAAGCTATAGTCTCTGAAACTTGGGCCTCTGGAGACATCTATTTTATATAGCAGTTTCTTATGTGTAGAGATGAATCCAAGTGGAGCTGGAAGCTTCACTAGCCAGAAACACAGTAGCTGTCTACTGTACTCCCAATTCTAGGCATCACTGCTGTTTGAGGACATTGAAAGGGATATTGTGAAAAAGGTCTGAACATTTTGGGCAATATTTCACAACCTCTAGCGAGTTCCTTGGAAAACCTCTTACCCTTCCCTTCAGTGGTGCTTCCAGGGTGGTGCCTTGTCAGACTTGACACACAAGGGGTCTGGGGGATTACTTTTGACCAGAAGTTTAAAGCAGATGAAATTGAATCTACTAACGGTCTATGGTGAAAAAGATACTTGGAGAAGAGCAAAGCGACCAAAGGCACGTAGAGGAAGCTTCCATTATTGTTTGCAAAGCCATGCAGAAGCCATGCTACAAAACCAAAAAAAAAGACCCTTCAGTTAGGTAAGCAACAGTCCAAGGCTGCAACTTGTACTTCTAGGTGAGCTACTATGGCTTTGTTCCTGTTTGTTTCTGTTGTGTACAACAAAATATTCACTTTGTATCAATAGTGTTGTTTTAATTTTGTTGTCAGAAACTATCTATTACTCCTTCTCTGTTTTAGAATCTGTTCTGTTTTAGAATCCAGTGAGGTGTCAGTCTAGAAGGAATGAATCGTACTGTGCTCAATTAAGAAAAACTCAGCACCTAACACATTTTTAAGCATCCTCTGCAAAGCTTTCCCTTCACAAACACCCACCGGCTTTCCCAGGGACTGGAGCTGTCATTCAAGGCATTTCAGTTCAATATGTGCAGCATAACAAAATAAATGCAATTGCATTTAAATACTTCCTGGCCATTACACTGTAATGTGAAAAAGCCTCTCCTTGGCTTTCTCCCTTTTCCTCTCTGCGATATGATACTATGCAATAAACTGTTTTCTCATAAACATTTATATTGAGACTTACTGTGCAACTTTTATTCAATGCATCTTATAATATACATACAGCTATAAAATCCCTCACAGAGTAGAGAGCAGTTCTGATATGACTTTGAACCTGAGAAGCAGATTTCAGTTTAGTTGTTTTTTGGCTAATTTTGAAATGAAAGCCAACAATTAAGAGCTTCTTAAGTGTTGAAATAACATGTTATTTCAGTAACTCTCTGAATGATGCCCTGTCAACACAGTAAGAAAGAGCTCCCACAAAAATGTTCCACTATCGTAAACCTTGTCAACCAAAGATGGGTGGAATTATGAAAACTGAAGTTAGAGGGACAAGGAACAAATTATATTTTATTTTCTTAAATGTATTATAATCCAGTCTTAGTGGAAGGCTGTAATTTGTCCCTGAGAACACACAGAATATTAATATTATATTAAAAAGGTTCTTGAAAAGTGTTCCAACCAGCATCCAGCAAAGGACTAAGCTTTCTCAAATGCCAAAGAAATCACAGTGCAAATTTTATTCATTCAATTTGTTCATATGAAAGTATGAAAACAATGCACCAAATCATCATGAAATTACTTCGTAAGATTAAAAACCTATCACATAAAAGGCTGGAAATTATAAAGGTTTGCTTCCTTTTAGAAATCTGCACATACTTATCTGTCTGCTTCCCTCTCATAGATTAAGTAGTACAAGAATTTACTTCATTATTCTGGTATATTTTCAGTTAAAACATTTCTCAAGTTTTTCAAGTTCTGAAATTTTCAATTATGGCAGATTTCTTACCTAGCTTACATATCAAAATCTGTAACAAAACCTTATACATGCTAAAAGCTCAACATAGTGCAGTATTTTATATACTTCAGCAAGACTTCTAAAAACCATAAAAGCAACGACTATTTCACACTCAAAATTAGTAAGATAACAATGCAGAGGAACTTCGGCCTGAATAAAATCAAGTCCACCCAGATTATCTGCTTTAACCCAGCCATTTAGATATTAAACTCTTCTCGATGGATTGCTACATGTAAAATAAATATTTGAAATGATGATATGCATTATTATTTTTGTACTGGTCATACAACGATCTTTATACTACAACCATGTAAATGGTGTGACAAGAATTTCAATTCTATTTTTAGATGACAACTGGACTAAATAGTTGGTCATCCAATCACTGAACTTATAATTCTCATGAGTATCTTCTACAGTTCTTTGACAGAGCAGAAACTTTATGATTTACCCACAAATCACAGGACTTCTTTTGACCTTCTTTTCCCTCCCTCCTCTAAATTCTTAAAACATTTCTTCCAAATTAAGGCTTGCAACTGCAAATACATTTTGCGTACTCAAGCGCACATAAGTACATTCTGAACCAGAAGTCCAATATTTTCCATTAGACATATTTATAAAATAATACCATTGCTTCAAAATTAACATAGATGTATTTAGAGAGTCAGTGCTTTCATTCTCTAATAAAAAATCAAAAGGGTATGGAGAAGAAAAAAAAAAAAAAAAAAGAAAGTATTATTGAAGAAAACCCAAGCTGGACTGTCAAATTCCCACAGGAGGGAAAGTCAAATTACAGTCACAATCTTTCGGTTACAATCTGTAGCTGGAATTTGTAAATTTATTGCCTACTGATAAACAACAGCAGGTTTTTAGAAAGAACAAAGTTAAAAAAGGCTCAAATACCAGAGGTAAATTTAGGCCCCATTTCAGCATCAAAATCTAGCTTGTGAACATCCTTAAAACCACATGCTGTCTCAACAAATATGGCTTCAACATGCAAGTAAGAACATGAATGAGTCAGTTTTGATGGAGAAGGAACTCCTAAGTCCTAAGAGAACTTTATGCCAAGCATTTTATAGCCAGTGCTATTTCTGTCCTTTATTTACCAGTACACTTCCACACAGAACTAGGGTGGATGGACACTTGGACACTGTTGTGCCGCCTTGAAGAGAAAGGCTTCAGATTATGATACCTGGATAGATTAAAAAGAAAAAAAAAGTCACCTCATCAAAAAAAGGTGCTGATCTCCGAGCGGGATAAGGACCCCTACTCTCAGACAGTCAGATCACTTGTGTCGTTTACTTACACAAGCTGCATAAAGGCAGCAGTTGACTGGACTCTTGAATAATCAGGGATATGGATATAGTAAAAAACAACAGAATATAGTAATATTCTTATTTCCTGCAAGTTGTGACAAATTTTTGAGCTGGTGGAGCTGAATAAGCAGAAGGGAATTTTTCTCCCCATGTAGATCACATCGCCACTTACGATCTAGCCAGAAGATTCTGCCACAAGACTGAAACTGTTACATACCCATGACTATGGACTGGCCAAATCTGAAGTAGAAAAATCTGTAGAACAAGCAAATAAGGTATCCCAAGATTTTCTGGATTCTGCATGAAATGCAAAACCTTAATGTGAGCATCTGCCATACAGCTGGTGCTTTAAAACATGCGTAGGTAAAATCAGAGTGGACATAAAGCTAGCTCAGATTTTCTGAAACCAAATCTAACTCAGATTACTGGCAAATAATGCAGACACCGTACATAACCCTAGTAACACGAATATCAGTGTTTCCAAACTACCCTTTAGAATGCATTCACACAGAAAAAAAACTTCATGTTAATGTAACTAATGCTAGGAAGGCTAAATACTCTGTGTAACATGGTCCAGTGCAGGAATCTATGCACAAATGGCATACACACCAATAATCACCTACTTAGGAAAAACCTCATCTAGGGATCATATTCCTACGCTTCTTGTAATGAGGTGGGTATGAGCCACTGCATAGGATGGAGAGATGGTTCATGTATTTTGGAACTTGAAAACCATAACGAAGCACCTCAGATTTACTAGAACACATTAAAATGAAAATACACACTAAGCAAATACTTTTGCCCTATAGCTCATTCCCTTGATGACATTAATATCACACAGCAAAAAAAAAAAAAAAGAGAGACAGAAATACATGACAGACTGAAAACAAAACAATCAAAGATTGTGATTTATTTAAATTAAAGAGCAATTCCTAATCTCACCTTGGGAAATCAGAATTGTAAAAACATTCTCAAGACAACTTTTAGAAATTATTTTGTAAAATACCATGGAAAAAAAATAGGAAAATAGAATTGAAGCATGCTCACAAAAGAGACAAAGCTGGCTAGCCTCTCCTCTCTGAAGTCCCAAACGTGGTGCCTGGAACATGGCCTGTCAAAAACCTACCTTAAGAAATTTAATATGTGTGGTAAAGTTTTCTATGCAAACATACATTAGAGTACAGGACAGATATGTGCACAAAATGTTCATTCAAATTAACTCATAATACAAGGAAAAGTGAAAGAAAATATAGCACAGTTTGACTCGTTTGCTAAATTTTACCAGTTTCTGACACAGCATTTAATAATCTGAATCTATCAGAGGCTTTGTTTACTTACTTACCATTACTGGGAAAAATCTGTTTTCAGAAAGTATTTGCTAGGTGGTAAACACAGCCATGCACCAAGCCAGGCAATTAAGAGAACCTGGTTCTGGACCCAGTAAATGTTACCTCCACTTCTCGCCGTAACACTATTGAAAGATTTTTTCCTTTCCCTTTTTCCTTCTTTCCTTCTTTATTTTTTAATGAGGAACTGAATAAGGTGTATGACTAAAGTATGGGAAGACCTCTACTGGGCATTTTAATTAAAAAGTCCTGCCTAGCTTGAAAGCCCCCTGATACATGAGCTGGAGAACAGTTAAATAAAAGGAAAATTTACATCCAAAAATCTTGAAAAATCTAGGGTTACTACACTTTATGAGCCATGTCTAATTTGTATGTGGCACATCTGGTATAATAGATATGATATACAAGCAGGCAAATACTTGAAGTAACAAGTGTTTCCCAGTGTTAAAATAAACACCTCAGCACTTTGGCCTTTGGCTCAGCAATTTCTCCTCAGTGGGACGGGAAGCAGGGAAAGGAAGGGCACTTATCTACTTATCTACTGTACACTTTACTACTTGTGAATTATCACTCACTCACTGAGATTTCTGGTTTGAAACACAAAGAAAAACTTTAAGCAGTAGAAAGCATTCCATTTCACTTGGTTCGTGTTCATAATATTTCACTGCTTAACTTGGCAAAACATCAAAATAGATGGTTTTAGCCCTTGTTGACCTCTCCTGTTGGCACACCAATTTTTTAAGCTATAGAAATTACTTTTTATCCCCCACCAAAAAAGATAATCCTATTGTCATGAATACCCTATATTACAGCTTCAGCTGCTTGGAGATTATTGATCTCCTTCACACTATTATAGTTTCTGTCCAAATTGCTCCCCTATCACTTGTAAAATATAATGTGTAAATAACTTAAAAGTAGCTGGTCTGATGACAAGCAGATTATCAGGTAGAACCCTCTATTTGTTCCAATTATTTGGTATTCCCCAAGCTGCTTGCCATACTTTGTAGGTTCGGGCCATGTTGAAATGAAAACCAGAAGAGTCTGGAAGACTGACAACCCTTCCTCCTGGAGGCAATGATCACCAGCAGACCGAATCGCCTGTTATAGTCAGCACATCACACAACTTGGCTAGGGATCAGCCTGGACTTCATAAAAGGAAATCTTAATTTTACCTAAGTTTACTTTTGCTTCCCTTTGTCTTCCCTCCATCTGCCTAAAATTTCACTGTACTTTACCTAAAATTTTCACAGTTAATGAAGGGAATAGCCTTTTACTGACTGGTTTCTACAGAAATAGTAAAATTTTCGGTTCAGTCTTGAGCAATAGCATCAATTATCATTGAGCAGACAATCTGTTACATCTGTTCTTTGCAGACATCCTCAAAGATGTTTATGCCTCTCTCTTCTTGCCTAGGCCTATTTCTGCACAAAACTCTTGGAAAATACTTGCACTGTGTTACTTCTGTTACCTACAGCTGAAAAGAGTTCACTTCTATGAGTTCATTCTTTCCTTTTGACTTTACCTTTTTTGAACTCTTACTGTCGTTAGTTAAAAAGAAGCAGGGAGAATTGTGCTGAATTCTATGCCTGACACTGTTTAGCTCTGCTGTGAGAAGAGTCAGAAGTTTGAATCCATTCTCTAGCATAAGTCATGTCCTCATTGTGTTTAGGAAAAAAAAAAAAAAAACAAATAAAAATAACAGATAATATAGAGAAGACTGCATGCATATACATTATGACAAAGGTCAGAAATATGTGTAATTCACTCATTTCGAGTCAGATGGCATTAGAGAAAATGGGGATGGAAGAATTTAAGAAAGCTTCACTTTTTAATGGCATTTAGCCAGTAAGACTTAAACATTCCAAACCATGTTGCGAATTGCAGGAATAAAAATAGACCAATAAAGAGTTTTAAGATAACAAAATACAGAAAGAACCAAATTCTATAAAAATTGCTCCCAAAGTGTTTACCAGATCAAGATCGGAATGACTGAAATAACAAAACAATTTCTCCTAGTCTCATCCAAAGACTGTGAATACTATCTTACAGAACTGTCCGAACTATCAAAGTATTTTAATATGGAATTATCTTAAAAAAATATATCAGGTTTTAACTACTGGTACTAGCTCATTTGTGGTAACAGCAAGTTATACCTTAGCTACCTCAGACATGAAATTAAGAAAAAAAAAATATACAAAAATTAAAATATACAAAGAAATTGTTGTTAAGAGCAAATTACTAGATATGTGTATCTGCAAAAAAGTTTCCAGCCATGGTTTCCAGCACTGTGGCTACATCACATGGCTTTGAGAAAACCCTAGTTAATCAAACCAAATTCAATTCCAAGGGAGAAGATCTGCATTGTCACGTTGGATACTCTGCCAGGTGACATGCTGTGCCTGGAGCTGGTTTTCAGGACTGTTTTTCTGAACATTTGAACTGGCTGCATCAAAAAAAAAAAAATAGATTTTTGTTATGCCTTTAAAATGAGAAGCCTCTTGGGAAAAGGATTTTGTTTCACTTCAGGCCTCAGAGGCCGCTGGTACTGTGAGGTGTGAGGGCACCTTCCTCCCGTTTTGCCTTTCTCAGCACACTGCCAGTCTTCTGATGGGTAAAATACACCTCAGCAGGAACAGTCCTCTGCTGCAAAGAAAACAGCTTAAGTGCAACAACTGCATGGTTGATATTGTCACGATAAAAATAAAAAGAAAGCCAAATTAGCCAGAGTCACAGCGTCCTACTGGCTTTCCAACACCTTTCAGTTAAAAATTCTGTGGTGCCTGGCTAATACCACAAGAAGTATCCAGATCACTCAACTGTTTCTTTTCAAATCCCTTGGCAAAAGATGATTATTTCACTTCTCTTTTTTTTTGGAAACAGATGGATAAATTGAGATGGAAAATTCTAAACATTCCACTGGCATTGATCCTTACTACCCTGATATGGTCTACTAACTTAAAATTACTCTCTATCACATACATTCTATATGACATAATTACCACACAAGAGTTTAAATATGCATTAAAGCAGGTGGCCACCAGCATTTTCTTTTATATCTCACATCTGGTACCGTACTCCATGCAAGGTACATGCTTTACCTTGTGTAAATAAACTAAGAATTGAGTTAGAACGGCTTTATTTAATTTCCAGACTTGAAGCTTTAAAGCTAAATAACTTGAAACTTTAAAGCTAAAGTAAAATAATATTATTTCTTTTTCATGTATCTATGGATGATATTTTAGACTATTTTCTTATTTCAAGGAAGCCTAACAGATGGCTTATTGAGATCATACAAGCATTCTTCTGTTTTATTTCATAAACGTACGCTCTTGACAAAACTGCTTCAGAAGCCAGTAGCACAAACAGAGCTTATTGGAGGAAAAAGGTTAAGAAAACTAAGAAAACAGAAAGCAGGAAAAGTCTTCCTCTTAGGGCTGGGAAAGGGTCCATATTCAACCATCAAACAAAACGGTTTTGGTATCAGACCAGAACTTCATCTGCTAGTTATATCCAGTGGCAGAACTAAATGGTTCTAAAACATATTGCAAGCCTGTTTGATATCACTTACACCTACATTTACACCAGTATATTAAATAACTATTTGGTTCTAAGGGCATCAAGCCCTGGTTTACTCCAATGCAAAACAAAATACTATTTTTAGCCACTAAAACACTATCTGCATGTTACTTTTCAAGTGTTCCAAGATAAATTACAGTTTCAGTACAGGAATCATACTGCACAGTACACATGCTTAAAAGGAATCTGGTTCTGTAGTAACTAGGTGATGTGAACAAATTGGTTTCTCCTTTAGAGATATGAATAAAAAACAAGGTTCACATTTAAACAAAGCACTTGATTGCATGAGTGAAATACTTCAGCTTAAGGATGATACAGCAGCATAAAAATATCTTGTTCTTTTTAACTGAGTCCATGGGCCATTTAAGTTTACCTAAAAGTTTTGGGGGGCTTTAGAAATGGGTGAATTTTCATCTTCTATTTTGAAATTTTAACTTTATATTCTAGGATTTGAATAAAAATGGTAATTTAATGGATGGAAAGCATTAGAGTCAGGCAGAATGAATTCTGAAGCTTGTCCACTATCACGCAACATCCAATTTATTAAACTATCCAAAAAGACGGTAATACATTGTAAGCCACATTTTTTAAAGCATGAAGTATCAGCAGGCCTGAGGGTCTGATGAGGTATTCAACTATGTTTACGATGGAGGAAATGTTTAAGAGAGAGACTAAAAATAAGCAAGCAAAGCAAGGCATCATAATTTGCAGACTACCAGCAAAATTGTTGTTAGCCTGAACATCCCTAAAAAAGGGGATCTCCCCTTTTCTCATATTCAATTTTCAACCAAAAATAATGAACAGTCAAAACAGCATATGGTTAAGTGGATTTATTACCAGCCTTTATGACTTCAGAGGAAATCAAAACCAACACCACATAAAGTATCCATCTACAGATAACCTGCCATTTGAACAAGGCAGTATGAGGCTTCTGCCCCGTAACTGATGCAAACATTCTTGCAACATGTGGATTTTTCCCTAGTTAATACTGCCATCTTCTTACATGCCAAACACCTTTTTTACCCTACACTTGACATGTTTACTAAAGACACTATGTAAATACCGATAGGATGTGCTTCCCTTGAATGACGTGCTTTTATTTCCTCTTTCCTATATACCACCCTTGATCTCCACACATTTTTCACCCTTCTTACTTCCTCTTCAGCATTGGCCTTCTTATTCATCTGTGAATAGCCAGAGGGATGAACCATTCGATTACATTTAAAAAGGACAATTTGGGACAGTTCATAGCTGTATTCCACAACTCCTTAATAAAATACACAGGTTTTGTTTTTCTAAAGAGTTATTTTTGAACAAAAACATACTTGTGTTTTTCCTTAAGATAATACCATCAGTTTACGAGTTTAAACTGATAAATCAGTAAATACAAATATAAATCAGTTTACAAAAAAGATAAAATCAAGTTTACAAAAAAAAAAAAAAAGCCTTTAGAAGTCCATCCACATTTAGCAGTTAAGCAACAAGAACAATGCTAATAAATTCCTTTGAAAGGAACATGAGGTACAGGGTTTTACAGCAATCCTGGGGATCACAAAACTGCAGTGGGGGAACCTCACTTTTTACACACCATTCTACAGACCATGACATTTTTGGCTAAATGATATGAGGTGTGATAAATGCAAGCCTTCGTTTGAATACAAACAGATTCTTAAAACATTTTAACTAGGAGTATAAGTGAAAATAAATTAGGCCAGGGGGATTTAGGTAAAGAATTCAGATTCTGTGGGATTTTCCTATTTTTACTGCTTCAGGTTGAAATTATACAAGCTTTGAAAGGTTCAGGCCTTGGAAACAGTGAATTATTCTGGCACAAGCCAAATCCCAATCTCTTGACTGGTAGCATAAGAAGCAACAAAAATGACTATGTTTATTCATGACAACATGCAACAGGTGCTGTTCCTTAATGCCTACCTGTGTTATACCAAATGCAAAGAGACAAGAAAGTACAAAATGGAAATCCATGATCTAACCTCAAGTGTCTAAGTCAGAACTCTAGTTATCTGACATCCCCAGTAGAGTCGGGGTGAAAAAAAAAAGGCATCTCCAAAGAGTAAGTCAGAGCTTTTGTGCCTGCTCTTAATTTTTGTTCAGATCTTTACTGCAGTTTCAAATAATAAATGATGAAACGTATTCCTCTCATCAGCTACTTAAAACCGACAAAAACTGCTCCGTAGGCATAATTCTACTTCCAAGGCTGAAGTTGGTCCTTCGTATTCCTTAAAGCAAGTGTGATGGCCAGAGGAGTTGCCAAAGCAAAGTCTACCGGCCTCTTCTTCTTCTTCCCTTAACACGCCCAGATTCCATTTTTTTTTCTGAAAAAGCAGGAAGCCTCTTTGGAAGCACACGTAAGTGATTCTGGGTGGTTTAAGTTTAAGTAACATTTCTTTTTACTAAGTAAGAGAAAAAGGTCAAAATTCAAAGGCAGAGCTAACAGTCACAAAGTTAGCAAATGAGTAACACAAAGATTTTTTTCAAGTCAATCCTGTTTTCTCCAAAAAATACAATGATTTTAAGCTACGCATCCTAATAGGAAAAGTCTGTTTTAAAATGCGTGTGTGAAAAAGCACTGTGTTAAACGGAGCTGTAAAATCTGTTATTGAAACCCTTCCATCTCCATTCACTAGCTTTTGTTTTCAACTATGCAGTCTTACAGGATTACCTCTCATATTTAACAAATGATGAGTTTTCCAAGGATACATGTGCATTCATACAACAATATGAATTGTTCAGGAACTTCCAGCAGCAGGGTAATATAATCTACTATAAGAGTTCAGGGTGGGTTAATTGCTCTGCAAAACGGGTATCTTTTTTTTATGACCCAATCCCCTTTGGGAACATCAAGCCTCCCTCTACACTGACAGAAACCATGCAAGTAGGGGGCCCACTTTATTAACAGGAAGAAAATCTACTAATTTTACATAACAGAGGGGGAAAAAAAGGAACATATTTTGCTTTCAATTCCATGAAAAATCAGATACACAAGGTGCGTGACAGAAAAATAGGGACCTAATTGTTAAGCACCCTCAAGAACCATTCACAACAGGTGGAAAGAAAGGCAAGGAAAATTGACGCGAGGGAGATGACAAATCCTAATACAGAAATCTTTCAGCAAGCATGTAATGAAAAATGGTATTGCAGAGAAGAGTCTGGGAATGGCACAGAACCAAATCAGTGCCAAAAACTTCCGAATTCCTCACTTTCTACAGGCAAAGAAGGGAACAGATTCTTGGCTGCATTACAAAAATGCTTGCACAATCTTTTGTTATCAGGATGAAGGACAGCTTTCTCTAATACTGGGCGATGCAAAAGAGCACCAGTCAGTGAGCTGAAGAACAAAGTATGAAATACTATACATTTAAGACTAAATTAGCAAAAGTTACTGTTAAATTAATTTGATTTAAGGGAAACTAATATATTCTGTTATTTGAGATAATCTTTATCACCACAGGAAGGCACAAAATAGCTATTGAGAACAGAAAATTCTCGAGGAACATGAGCATAGAAGCAGTTATTCCATCAGGACTGACTTACTTTTTCCCCCCAAGAAAAAGTGCTCCTGTAACTCCAACCCTCTAAGTAATAAAAACGGAAGTTTAAATGTTAGCAACCCAAAACAGTCACGATCTAAAGATAGAAGAAATTTATCAAGGATAAACTAAATAGCAGTGATGTAGGTTAAAAGCTTACAAGTGCAAATCTACTGCCACTATTATCCAGTTTTAGGTTTTAAGTTAGATATTCACTTAGCAGAGCATTTCTACCCCCCAGTAGAGCTTAAATAAACAAATAAAAATAAGAAACTTGGCTTTGTTGCTTAAAAAGCAATAGGCACTATAACAAAAGCTTTCTACAGAAGGAAGGACAAGTTATCCAAAATGACGGAATAGCTTTTAGCTATGTATCTGCAGGAAAGATATTTCTGCATATAACATTTAAATGTAGCTGATGAATTTATCAGCACACATTTTTTTTTAAACATCCAACAGCAAAGTGTATTTCCTGAGAGAAAGGCATCCTTCCTGACCACCAGTATTTTCCTGCTCTCTTACCTGTATTTGGGGAGAGGGAAGGGAGAATTATTTTTACAAAAGGTATGAATGACTCGGACTTGAAACCATAAAGCAGCAGAACATGGCATTATTCATAACTATACAGCCCCTGAGAACCCACCTTTAAGGACACAAGTGAAATACTTCAGCACTGACTAGAATTCTGAAACAGATGTCACTGACGGTCTCTATGTTAAAATAACTTTACAGATCTATAATTAAAGGAAATTTGTTGTAGTTAAATTTAAAAGCCAACCTGGGCTAGGGTATAATTTTTCGTCGTTAAGCAGGAGTATGTGTTTTCTGAAGTGTTCACCTTGGTGACATTTATTTATACAAGACAATTAATGTACTCAGATACTCTAATCATGCCCAAAACACAGACTGTTCCTTGAAGCCTTTATAATCCAGTAGCCCCAACATCTTCCCCAAGGAGGAAAACGCCAGGTCAGTAATACTACTTGTGAGCCGTTTCCACTATAGAGGCAAATTGCTTCCTCCACCCAGGCGAGTAAGCCTAGATTACGACGTAGCTAACTAAAATAACCATAAACTGTTTTTATATCTTTGAAAAAAAAAGGTTGATCAAACTCAGCAGTTAGAGGACCACCACTTTATTTGCAGTCACTGTAATAAGGGAAAGATGCAAGTACCTGAGAAGTCAAGCTTTAAACACACTCACCTGATGATCGAATGCAACACACGCACAGAGACTGAATGACGTGTTTTGCCATATTTACCTTCAGATTACTTCTCTCCCTTCCCCCTACCTGATTTAAATTTGTTTTTAAAAAGAATGCGGTTTAAATAGAGAAAAAGTGAGTCCTAATGTTCACTTTTCAAAATTAGAACTTTTCAAAATTAGTCCAGTTTAAAGGATTTCAAACAGTATGAACAAGGAAAAGCACAAGAAAACTAAAAGGGCACCAACAATGTAAATGGTGCACTTCATTTTCAAAGCCTTTAACCATTTGGAAATTATTTATTCTAAACTGTCATTTTATTTAAATACCGTATTCAGCAATTATGAAAGCAATTTTCTCCTGCATTTCACTTCCATGGACGTCGACCATTCCTGCACCAAACTCTTCCTGACAACAGCACCTACCGCACACCTTGGTGCTTCTTCCTAAAGATCGGGATAAAGCTATCCACAGCGGCACCACATATTCAGTATAATCACATCCTGCCTTAATCATGTATAAATCAAACCTTCTGCCAAATAGAACATTAAAACAGAAAATTGGTGGCAGTAAAGAATTCAAGACAGTTAAATGAGTGCTAGCAACATTTATCATTCTTAAGAGGCGCGTGCCTCAGAAGTGCATCTCTGTAGTGCTGTACTGTCCTGCTGCACTTGCTGCATCCTTAATAATAATGGTTTCCTCGTAACTACAAGGAGACCGGCTTGGTGACAGGCTAACCTGTTCCAGACACAGTGGAATAAATTTCTTCTGAAACGTGGCTTGCAGAAAAAATTTCCTTTTAAGAAAAAAACAATCAAAAAAACAGGGGATTCCCATCTTTGCTATGGATTTTGAATTTTAATTGGAGAAATAAAAACAGGACTACTTTTAAAAACACTCCCAAACGGTTCAAGGAAAGCTTTTGGTGCAGAATCACAAGACCAGCAGCCGCTCTTTAAACAAGGTGATACCTAAGCAAACCTTTGTTTTGCTATTGGGCTAATGCCCTTTGCTTTTAGATGGTACCGGTGACAGCGCGCGCGCCGCTCGGCCGCACGCCATCTGGCGCTAACCAACAACTGGGGGGCTTCCGAGGGAAACGGCAGGATTGCCCCTCCGAATCTTTAGGACAACACTGTCAAGTCCAATCTATTCACTTCGGCTCTAGAATCAATTTTTCAAACTTTATGACAGGCCTAATAGTTTCCACCTGTTTCTTTTGCTTGACTTTTGACTGGCACGGTACCAGCGCGGGTGGGAAGGCAGACAAAGCCCCCATTAGGCTCCGGCTGTTTCTCCCCGTGAGGTCACTGAGCCATTAAATTAGTTCCAGCCCCCTCTGCCCTCCTCGCGCCTGGGTTTGGGGGGTCCCGAGGGCTGCGGACAGGCGCGGGGGGCGCGGGGCAGGCTGCGCTGCGGCAGCGGGGGCCGCGCTGCTTCGCCCAGGAGCCAGCAATGGCTCCGGGAGGCCTCTGCCCCGGACCCTCGGTCAGCACAGGGCTCGGTAAAGCTAAGGACTCTGTCGTGCAACGCTTGCTTACTGCAGTGTGTAACTGCATAGGCGTATCCATTTTTTTGTTGAAATTACAAATAGGTCCTTCTTCTGGATGTAAGAAAACCTTTCTTCTCTTGCTTTTGCACGTTATGTTAAAAACGGGACAATTTTTCCTTCAACAAAAATAATCCAATACATATTTGCATCAATTTCTAGCAATTTGTGAGTTGCTATCCTCCGCAACACCTCCAGGTACTTTGCTGAGATGCAATCACATGCACATACGGACAAAATTATTTTATTAGTCACAACAACGGTATTTTTACAATATAATCAGTATCATGATACTTACCACAAATACCCTGATTAAAACAAAAGGCATTCAGTAAGCTACATTTAGTTGCTCAAATTACAATCTGGCTAGAACCATCTTCCCAGTAAGAAGCTGCTTAAAGATAGGACTTCTGCTTTACATCGTAGCTAAAAAGTGACCGCTCAAGCTGCAACATGATGGGGAAAATTTTGAAGATGCGGATCAGTAAATGCTTCATTACGTTTAGATGACCTATGCAAGAAAGCAGCTTGGGTGCTGAATGCTCTGCTGGAACATCATCTTAGAAAGGTCCCATGTTCATTGAAAAATCAAGACCTTTCTTTTTGCTTCCTTGTCTTTCTTGAGTATAAAATCACATATGAATTGTCAGACCTGCTTCTGTTCAGCTTGTCATATCTAAATGAAACCACAAAAGCCTAAACAAATGATGCACTTCATCTTACTTAGCTGTGTTGATGGTGCTCACAAGAATACCACCAAAATCTTGACAAACTACACTGAAACACAACTTCTTCAGTTGGTACACAATAATAAGTCTGATTTCAACCCCATGGGTGGGAAATGTTGTGAATACTAAAAATTAAGGACCAAATGGTATAAATTATACCAATAAAACAGCCATCTTCTGTGTGGACTCTTACTGAACTAGCATGTCTCCCTATGTCCAAAGGTCCTTGTAAAGTCATCTACAGGCTGGCGTGTCAATCTGACTGAAGGGAAGTGACAGAAATCAGATAGCAACATCTTTTCTGTATGCAAATATTGACACACACACATGCAAACACAGAGTCTTTTTTTTTAATGAAATTGATTCTGTGTCTAAATTGCAATATTTTAGCACTGATTACTATTTGTTAATGTCCATCTACAAAACTCTAAGTGCTTAATTTCATATAGCATTTAGTAAATGGAAGAGTGTCAATAGTCAGGCTACAAATTCATTTACGGTAACACTGTTCTAATGCACTCATACACATATATTTAGTCTGTATCAGCTCCACTATTTGCAAGAAGACATACTCTAAAATTTACATCAGCCTTTCAATTTATGCCATATAGCTGAAAATTTAAGCTCTCATAGCCACGTGAGCTAATCAATTATAACATCTAGGCTAATTTGATTAAGAAAAAAAAAAAAAAAGATAAAAAAAGAAAATCCAGAAGAACTGAGGTTATTTGCAACAGTGAAGTTCAACAGAAGACCATGATTTTTGCAAATAATAGCAGCAAGCAGAAACCCATATATAAAAACCTGTCCTGAGGAACAACTTTCCAAAGACAACAAGTTTTTCCATCCATCTGTTTCACTTTTTGAAATATAACAGTAAATTCTTTATAAATAAATTCCATCCTAAGATTCAGGGATTGTGATTGTCATATTTAAAATAAACTTTGATGAACTACTTTCTCAAAGGTATCTCACAGCTTATTAAAAAAGAAAGAAAATTGTGAAGTACTCTTTAAAGGGATAGGAAGTAGTATGAGAGAAAAGTGCAGTGTTAACTCTTAAGGCTGAAGTAACACCTCCCAATAGATCTCTCTTTAAGTCCTATATAAAAGAGGATCCGTTTTTTCAGTTTGGATGGGCTTATAGGCATCGAATATAAGCCTAAGGAGAAAAAAAAAAAAAAAGCTTCCTTTTGAGTATTGTATATTGCATACGTATATGTATACGTAGTACATAGAAATATGTACTACAATTCTGAAATCCAGGTCAGAAAGCTTATTCGAGATGGTCTACATCAGTTATCTTACCCATCTAGAAGATTCATTGTTGTGGTGGTAACTTCAGTGAACAGAAGGATCTTTCCAAGTTTTTTTGTCTGCAGGTTCTGTTGATATGTCTTCAGGCTGAAATGTTCTGATGAGAAGCTTCCCATCT
Source organism: Nothocercus julius (assembly GCA_013398735.1). Taxonomy (NCBI): domain Eukaryota; kingdom Metazoa; phylum Chordata; class Aves; order Tinamiformes; family Tinamidae; genus Nothocercus; species Nothocercus julius. The sequence goes on from VZSV01000053.1 coordinate 4,736,311, forward strand.
GAGTGATGACTGACATGAGAGATGGAGTTACCTCCATTTTTGATTCACAAGATGAAACAAATTTAAGAGACACTTTGCTGGATTCTATCAATCCTTCAGCATCTACGTTCTGCTCCAGCCATTTCAGAAAAGCAAGGTGGATTTCCTGTGAGGAAGAGAAATAAAATTAAACATGAATTAAAAATGCCTTGTGTACACACATAATGTCATGTGTCCACACTTTGACCTTTCTCTCCTTTATTTTAGACTATTTAGAAATAAATTGTATTGAATGTGAAATAAAGAGAGGAATTACTGGAAACATTATCACTGGTGATGCACTGAAACAACTGTTACATATTGATAGAAATTTTTTTGGCAGCATCTAATGCTATTTTGAGAGATGTAGTATCAAGTGTTTCCCATTTCTTTAGATCACTAACTTAGCAGCTCAAGAGCTAGGACTTCTTCCTACCAACTATGAGACTTAGACTGTGGAAGTCCTAGTGACAAAACAGCCTTTTTCACATGTGTATCTCCATTTTGTTTTTCAAATAAAATTTTAAATTGAAAGAGACTGGAGCTAATTTACAAAAGTAAATAAAAGAAAGATAATGGTATCAAAAGATAAATTAATTAAACAATATACTGAATGTAAACCAGGAAAAGAAGTAAAAGCTACTTAATCACTGATTGAAGTTATCAATAATTTACCGATCAAATTTGAAGTAGAACACTCAAGTAATATTCTGGGGGCAAAACTGCAAGAAGCACAAGAGGATGCTGAAACGTATGTACAAATGATTCCTTAAAAATATTACAAGATGAGCACAGCTACCTAAAGAGCACCTGAAGATACAATTCTAAATCTGTCGCTCTTCATTATACTCTCCTTTCCAGGATAACAGTTATCCTCAAAAAGATGTATCAGCCAATAGAAGCTAGGTATTATATTCTACACATAACTTGAAAACAAGTTATGAGGATTCTTGCCCTGCAATTTTCTAAGACTTTTCGCTTTTGACTTTCGTTTACTTCACACAACACTGTTGCATATAAATGCATCCTCTAAGCCAGTATGTGCCCCTCCTTCCCACTACTGCAGTGACTTGGAGCCTCATCCTAAGTTACAAGCAAGCTATACTGCCCTTGAAGAAGATGCTCCTGAGCTCCACTCCAATTCCCAAACTGCAGTTAACAGCTAACTTCCTATAAACAGCTATCTACCTAAAGAATTGCTCCAGTCTTCCAAATCCCACAGTTATATCCATATAGAACGAGAAATGTTTTTCTTTTTGTTAACACCTTTCTATGAATTTTCCATCTTCAAAAACTACGTTTTCTAAAGTTGCAGATAGACATTACTTCTTGTGTGACGCTCTTTATATACTGAATGTCAACAGACTTACTGGTTTGCAGCCCTGTAGCATGAGTAGGAAAGCATAACATGAAGAAGGGACTATTTTTTTCCTAGTGTAATTTAGCAGTACTAGCTTCTAAATCCCAAAAGGATCTAACAGTGCTTCAGTCAGTGGTTAAATTTTACTTACAGAAAAATTACTTCTCATTTCTCAGTTTTCTAAAGCTCCAACTGAACTCTTTCCATTTAACTTCTTGGACAAAATATGCTTTAACATTGTTTCCTTTTTTCTTTTTGGCAAGTGCACAGTACATGATGAAGTGACATTAAAAGTTTTATGAGCACTTCTTCGAATTGATCATCATAAACCACTTGTATCTTCACTCAGAGTAGTATCATAGCCTTGACAGACTGCTGATAAATTCTTTACATACAATCCTGCTTGTTTTTTACCCACACAGTAACTTATTCACAGTTGGTAGTGCTTAGAAAAGTCATAGCTTTAATTCTCGTGAAGGACTATATGGAAACAGCTTAAGCAGAAAGCGCATTTCCTATTGCTTTCTGAAAATAGAAATCCACTTAGCATGAATGTCTGAACACGCAAAGTCCTAAACACAAAAACGTAATTTTAACTCACATATGAGCAGATTTACAGGCTTAAGAATATGTTATTAATTTAAAAAGTTCTTTAAGTATCTTCTTAGAAAACAATGACAGTGTTTGATATGATGCATTAGAAAATCCTGCGCGCCCTTGCCACTGCATATTTTAAGAAAGGACTGAAACATTAAGTGCAATATTATATTATTACAAATATGCCATACAATTTGCAACATTCACCCTTTTAATATGAGTATATTCATTCAAGTGTTTTTTTTCCATAGCTTTAGGCTTACTTCTCGATTTCATTTTCTCATTTCTAAAGCATATTGAACCATTTAAGATTTGTTAGGTGTAATTACAAATCAATTTTCCTCCTAATGTTTATTGAGTCGATCAGAAATATAAACATGGGCAACGCGTAATTTAAAGCAGCACTTGATTTTTAGAAATTTCTAAGAAAAATTTATAAAC